>MU702353.1:5614-18970 GCA_026770625.1 Nicotiana glauca | reverse complement strand
TTGAAATATTTCTTCGTTATAAAAAAAATGTTCATTCAAGAATGCAAATATTATAAAAATTTTGGGGTGTTACATTCAGTTCAACTTAAAATCTACAAATCAGATTTGTGAATACACACGCGCTATATTTTTTGTACTTATTTCAGCTTTTGTGTTAAAGTGAAATATAAAAAATAATATTTGAGGGCCAAAATAAAACAAGGTTGAGATAGAGTGTCAAAATAAAAAATAAGACCAAATTGAACGGACTGTATATGTATTTGGCCAAGAAAATAAGTACTCTTTTTTTTAACCTTAGAAAAGCTTGACCAAACAGGCTAAGAGCCATCCATAGCATTGTATAAAATTCTCATCTCTAATTGTCCTTTGTTACCTCTTAATTTGTTATATTACATAAACTTTTACAAGAAGGTAAAATTGTGGACCAATATACAAATTATAGATGTGAAAGAAACAATGCTAAAAAATAAAAAATAATGTAGAAGAGAGTCATAAGGGGAAAATTTTATTTTGTGCCTTATATAACTGACACTAATTGTATGAGATATTTTTTTTGTCTCACAATTTTATGGATCCAGATTTTTGTGGACCCAAAAATATAAGATTGGAATCTATAAATTTGTGAAACAAAAAAAAACCTCCTACGACTAATATAAATTATATGAGACACACAATAAAACTTGTCGTCACTTGGTTGGCAATCATGCACGTACATACAAGCCATGCAAAACTTGACAAGTAACTACAACAGTATTAAATGTTGTACTTAGCCTTTTAGGTGCCGACAATCAATATTTTCAAAGAGGCTGTTTATGATCCTGCTTATATAACATTAATTAGCTATCAAAAGATAAACTTAGCCGCGTGCATTATTGCCGTCCTCGTCTTGCCTATTAAATTATGATCTTCAATCTTTCTATATACCAACTACACTATCAGGAGTGTTCGGTTTGGCCGGTTATTTTATAAAATTTGTACCATATCAATTTTTTAGTTTTTCTATTATGTATAATCAAAATTAAACTTTTCGAAACCATCCCAATCATGCAAGTTTCTCTTGGGTATCAGTACGATTCGGTTAATTTTCGGTATATTTAATATAAATTCACTAGTAGAAGTAGAATGCATATAACACATGTTTTTTATAGGACTTAGCAAAACTCTCTAGACATTTTTACTGTTTAAATTGGTGAATTAAAAAATAAAGATGGCTAGGGTATAAATCCATCAACTATTCTACAACAACGTAAAAGGCAAAGAAAATATAAATCACACTAGTGAAAAAATATTAACCAAGTTGAGACTCAAGAATAAAGTCTATATTCAATACATTGTAGCTTACTATAAATCCAAATTATATCAAAGGGGACATATTCAATACATCGTAGTTTACTACTCATAATCGCTAGAATATTTTGTGTCTTGCTAATGAAGTTTAAGTAGAAGTAAAAATAGATTTTAGAAATTAGTATTTTGCGTTGGCTTGTAAAAGTTTTCATAACTCTAAACCCCCAAAAAAAATTATATTATTTTTAAAATTACTATATATATTTTTCCCATGTAAAATTTATTCGGTACAGTTCGATATTTTTTTGGTTTATTTTCAAAAAATAAAAAACTTACCCTAGTTATCGATGCGGTTATAGATTTATATAAAAGCCTAAGATTTCTTTAAAAGAAACCTAAAAATGGGTTCGGTACAGTGCAGTTCGGTCGATTTAGTTGGTTTTCGAATATCCATTTACACCCATAATCACTGTGTATACTAACACTTACCTAATGTTTAAATTATCATTTAAGCTTAATTAATTGAGGTCATATCCATTGTCATTTACCTCTACTTGACAATTTCATACTATAATATAATTACTCATGAATAGTTTGTATATTACGAAGTTTTTTGAGTTATCTAAGATTCTTTAATCTCACACACTTGTGCATACATTGACCTACGAATTTCTAACACAAAAGACGATTCTAATGTAAGTTTATTAACAACGACTAAACTAATTCCCCCTAAGTTTAGTGTCGCTTATATATATATATATATTTATTTATTTATTTATTTATTTGTGTTGTGTTGTGTTGTGTTCTTTGCTAGCTAAATCCTCATGGATTCTAAAAGATTATAAGCCCCTTTTTCTAGATTATGAATTAATTGCAACTTTAATTTACTCCGATCCATGTGATTTTAAGTCGACTTCTTTGCTTTTAATAGCCTTCAAATTATCATCGTGGCGCACGTTCTACAGATGCTGTATTTGGATATCTATATAAGATGTAACCAAACAATCTTGGATCATTCTATCACTTTATCTTTTATGTACTACATAGAGGACAACATTGTTTACCTCGAAAATGCAAGTAATAATTAAATTTGATTTGTGGCTTTAAACATATGTGATTTCATTCAATACCAATTAATAATCAAGAAATATGAAATAACAACGGAAGAAGTAGGTGAATCAAACCAACGATACTCAGCAGCGGTGACCTCGAGCTAAGTGACCTCGAGATGAACTAAGAGCAATAAAGTAAGAACAATAAATATAAAGGACAGTGGTGATGAAGAGAGAAAAGTAGGATAATATATTCTTTGCCAATGATTAGATGATATTACAAATGATTGGGGTCCCCTTTATATAACAGGGAAACCCTAAATAAGGCATATTTCCATTTACAGTAAAGAATCTTATTGGTACTGCCGAGTATTCATTTTCGCCATGATTTGGGGATGTGGCAGGAATCTTGTTCTATTATAAATTCATAACGGCATTATTTCGGGGTCGAGCATACTCGGCTTCGGTGTCCATTGTACTTTAATCCTCAGGCATTACTTCCTATCTTCGAGCTCGGGTCTGATCCATTAGGCTCGAACTCGACCTCGCCTGAACTCTGTTAGGCACATGCCCATATTGTCCAACCAAAGGCCCAATGGCCTAATCCTATACTATTTCAGTTTCCATTCCTATTCGAAATTGGATTAGGTGTTTATTCCTATTTTGAGTGTTGGCTTTAAAAGAAAACAGTACTCATGATCTATAAATATGACAACCTTGGATAATTATTCTATGCTCATTGATACAAGTCTTTGAAAGATTTAAGCACATAAGAGTAGTTTTTGTGAGAGCTTTCATCAAGAGAGGAGAGAGAAGAACAATATTTGTTTTGCTGCACATTTTTATAACGATCAGCCAACTTCAAATCATATTTTAGTTAACCGTTGGATCGGACTAAAATTTTGAGTGCGTATTTGTAACATCTTGGTATTTGATTTGAACGGTGGAGATCAGATTTGGGGGCCCGAAGAATCTAATTTCAAGCCTCGAACAACAACTTCATTTTTGTAATTCTCCTCTTTCTTCAATTGATTAGTTGTTGCTATTGTTGCTCCGTATTTGGCACTTGTTGTGTAGTCAATTTGAAGAACTTTTGTAACTATATTATTGTTATAGTGGATTTTTTTGGATCTTTGTGATCCCATAGTTTTTACATTCGATTTGACGGGTTTTTCACGTTAAAATTTGGTTTTCTTTATCTTCTTTATTTTTGGATTTGCTTTTTTCTCGACATAACAGTGGTATCAGAGCCTTGGTTATTTATCCTGATTGTTACGGAATGAAGGCGAATATGAGCAAGGTTGTATGTTTAAATTGGAGAAGTTATAGGAAGTAAGATGAAAGACTTGTTGTTCGTGAAGAAGATGCATCTACCCGTTTTTACAGCACATAAACCCGAGAGTATATCTGATGAAGATTGTGATTTCGAGCACCAACAAGTATGTGGATATATACGACAATGGATTGAAGATAATGTTTGCAACCATATTGTAAACGAGACACATGCAAGATCATTGTGGAAAAAGTTAGATGTCACGACCCGAATTTTCCACCCTTGAAAGTCGTGATGGAGCCTACTAATGAAAGCTAGGCAAGCCAACCATTTGTATTATTTACTTTTTTTCCATTTTAATCATTTAACAATTAAGAACCAACATTATATAAACATCGAAATTTAATAAGCGGAAGACTAAAATATACTCCCTCCGTTTCATATTGTTTGAGTTAGTTTGACTCGGAATAGAGTTTAAGAAAAATGAAAAAGACTTTTGAAAGTTGTGATCTTAAAAACTTAAGGGGTAAAAAGTTTGTGGGGTCATGCCATTTGTGTGGCTATAAAAGCTTCTCATTAAGAGCAAAAAAAGGTAAAATGAAGAGTATAAAGTTGAATTATTTTCAAATTTAGAAATGTGTCATTTATTTTGGAACAGACTAAAAAGGAAAGTACCTCATTTAATATGAAGGAGAGAGTAATATTTTAATAATGATATCAATACCAATCCACAACATAAACGACCCAAAACCTGGTGTCATAATCTTACAGACTGTCTAAGAATACTACAAATAAGGGTCCGAAAGATAAATACAACGTTGGCTATGAAATACATAAAACAAACAGAATGAAAGGATAGAAGGATACGCCAAGGCCTGCGGGTGCCTGCAGGACTACCTCGGGTCACCAAATGGACTAAAGGTAGCAACCCAAAGCTAAGGTCCGTATGCTCTAGTACCGGGATCTGCAAGAGTGCAGAGTATAGTATCAGCACAATCGACCTCATGTGCTGGTAAGTGCCTAGCCTAACCTTGACGAACTAGTGACGAGCCTAGGACCAGACTACCAAATAAACCTATGCAGGTAATCATATACAGCGGAAAATAAAGGCAAAACTTTGAAATTAAAGATAGGAAGGGGGAGTCATGCTGCGGGGAACAACAAGTAGCAACAGAAACCAACGGTTAAATGTAAAGAACACCATAACTCAATTATCAGTAGAAATCAGGAAAATCAAAGACAAGTGCACGATATTACCCTTCATGCTTTTACTCTCGTCCTCACCATAAAAATCAATATAAACGGCATGGCATCACCCTCAGTGCTTTTAAATCACCTAATCATTGCATAGAATGATCCTTCGTGCATTATCACTCATATAAAGGCACGAAATTGTACATCATGCGGTACGACATCACCCTTCGTGCTTTAACACTCTCACAAATATCATGTACGGCATCATCCTTCATGCTTTAACACTCTTCCTTACCCAAACAATAATCACAAAGCAAGAAGGACTAGGGAATAAATAAATTCACAATAAAATCTCGACAAGGGAACAATAGTACAACAATCATATCCTGGCAAGGGAAACAATATCAAAAGCAATAACATCCCGGCAAGGGAGATAACAATAAAAGCAACAACATCCCGGCAAGGGAGATGATATCATAATCCTCTTCTCATTTTCACATTTACTTCACAACTCAATTCACAACTTGAGCCAATGCTCTATAATGTTCAATTGCCAATAATACTTCCACAAATCACTTTCCAACTTGAGACAACGCTCTTCAATGTTCAATTACCAAAATTACTTCCACAAGCGTTGTTCAATAACAGAAATCATCACATAAGGCATGAACAACACAAAACAGAGTCACATTAATCATAGTATAAGACTCACGGGCATGCTTCACACCAATATATATATACACTTGTCACCATGCCTATACGTCGTACTTAACAATTAACACATAGTAAATAGGACACAACTCTTAATCCCTCAAGCTAAGGTTAGACCAAACACTTACTTCGATGCCACAAGCACAATTCAATCCTCAAGTACCGCTTTACCTCATAATTCCACCACCAATTCACTTGTATCCAGCCACCAGTTACTTAACTATATTAATAAATGCTAAATGAATCAATTCTAATGCATGAAAATAGGTTTTCTAAAGTTTTTCCCAAAAAGTCAAAAATCAACCTCGGGCCCACATGGTCAAAACCCGAGGTTCGAACCACAACCCGATTACCCATTCACCCTACAAACTCAAATACATAATTTGTTTTGAAATCAAACTTCAAATCGAGGTCCAAATCTCCAAAATTCGAAATCCTAAGTTCTATCCAAAACACCCAATTTTCCCCATGAAAACCCTTGATTTTGAGTTGAAATCATATAAAAAGATGGATTATATTGAAAGAAATGAGTTAGAATGACTTACAAATGATTTGGAAGAGTAGTTGTCTTTCAAAAATTGCCCAAAGGAGTTTAGGTTTTGAAAAGGTTGTAAAAATAGATGAAAATGCATCTAAGTCCCAATTAACTGGTCTCTGATGTTGCAATTGTGACCAGACCTGCTATCTTCGCAATTGCGACAGTAGGAAAATTCACTATGCTCCGCATTTGCGAGAAACAGTCGCATTTGCGACTCTGGCCCCTTTCGCATTTGCGATGAATTGGTCGCATTTGCGATCAAGGCTTGCCCAGGCCATCTTCGCATTTGCGATACAATTTCGCATTTGCGAGCCAGGCTTCGCAATTGCGAAGCCTGCAGACCGACAACACACCTGCAATTTCCTAAGTCCAAATTTCACTCTGTGGCCTATCCAAAACTCACCCGATCCCTCGAGGCTCCAAACCAAACATACATGCAAGTCCAAAAACATCATACAGACTAGATCCTGCGATCAAATCATCAAAATAACATCAATAACTATGAATTTAGCATCAAAATCAAAGAAAAATCTCATGAACTCTTAAGTTCAAATTTTAACAACCGAAGGTCCGATTCATGTCATTTCAAGTCCGTTTGTTACCAAATTTTACAGGCTCAACTTAAATCCCATATAAGACTTGTACCGGGCTCCGGAACTAAAATACGGACCCGATAACATCAAATTAAATTACATTCAAATTTCCAATAAGTCTAAAATTTTCAGTTAAACAATTTTTTTCAAAAATTCATTTCTCGGGCTTGGGACCTCGAAATTCGATTTTGGGAATACGCCCAAGTCCCATTTTTTCCTACAAACACTCTGGGACCGTCAAATCATGGGTCCGATTCCGTTTACCCAAAATATTGACCGAAATCAACCTAAATTTATTTTAAAAGCAAAATTTATCATTTTCCACAGATTCACATAATGGATTTCCAGATACACACCCGGACTGCGCACACAAATTGATGTGAGACAAAAAAGAGGTTTTAAGGCCTCGGAATATAAAGTTTATTTCTAAAACAAGTGATGACCTTTTGGGTCATCACATTCACCACCTCTAAAACAACCACTCGTCCTCGAACGGACATAAGAAGGAAGTACCTGAGTCGGAGAAAAGATGGGGATAACGGCTCCGCATATCGGACTCCGACTCCCAGGTCGATGACTCAACAGGCTGACCTCTCCACTGAACATGAATAGAAGGGAAACTCTTCGATCTCAACTGACGAACCTGCCGGTCTAGAATATATACCGGCTCCTCCTCATAGGAAAAGTCCTTGTCTAACTGGACAGTGCTGAAAATTAACACGTAGGATGGATCACCATGATACTTCTGAAGCATGGACACATGAAACACTGAATGCACGGCCAATAAACTCGGTGGCAACGCAAGTCTGTAAGTCACCTCTCCCACTCGATCAAGAATATCAAACGGGCCAATGAACCTAGGGCTAATCTTGCCTTTCTTTACAAATCTCATCACGCCCTTTATAGGCGACACCCGAAGAAATACCCGCTCGCTGACCATGAATGCCACATCACGAACCTTACGGTCGGCGTAACTCTTTTGCCTGGACTGAACTGTACGAAGCCTATCCTGAATGATCCTGACCATGTCTAAGGCATCCTGCACTACATCTGTGCCCAACAATTGAGCCTCTCCCGGCTCAAACCACCCAACCGGCGACAGATACCTCCTACCATATAAAGCCTCATCAAGAGCCATCTGAATGCTTGACTAGTAACTGTTGTTGTAGGCAAACTCCGCTAAGGTCAAAAACTGATCCCACGAGCCTCTAAAGTCAATAACACAAGCTCGGAACATATCCTCCAAAATCTAAATAGTACGCTCGGAGTGCCCGTCCGTCTGAGGATGAAATGTTGTGCTTAAATCGATCTGTGTGCCAACTCACACTGAACTGCCCTCTAGAAATGTGAGGTAAACTACGTACCTCGATCAGAAATGATAGACACGGGCACACCATGAAGACGAACAATCTTTCGGATATAGATCTCACCTAACCTCTCAGAAGAATAGGAGACTGCCACTGGAATGAAATGCGCTAACTTGGTCAGCCTATCAATAATAACCCACACTGTATCGAACTTCCTCTTCGTCCGTGGGATTTCAACAACAAAGTCCATAGTGATACGCTCCCACTTCCACTCGGGAAGCTCAATCCTCTGAAACAAACCACCAGGTCTCTGATGCTGTCACTTTACCCGCTAACAATTCAAACACCGATCCACATATGCAATAATATCCTTCTTCATCCTCCTCCACCAATAATGTTGCCGCAAAATCCTGATGTATCTTGGCGGTGCCCGGATGAATAGAGTATCGGGAACTATGGGCCTCCTCTAGAATCAACTCTCGAAGTCCATCCACATTAGGCACACAAATACGACCTTGCATCCATAAAAATCCATCATCTCCCACTGTAACCATCTTGGCACCACCGTGCTGCACCGTGTCCTTTAGGACACAAAAATGGGGATCATCATACTGCCGATCTCGAATATGCTCCAATAATAAAGAACGAGAAACTGTTCAAGCTAACATACGACGTGGCTCAGAGACATCCAACTTGACGAACTGATTGGCCAAAGCCTGAACATTCAAAGCAAGAGGTCACTTACCGACTGGACTATTCGCAAGACTGCCCATACTGTTTGACTTCCTACTTAAAGCGTTGGCCACCACATTGGCCTTCGCCAAATGATATAAGATGTTGATATCATAGTCTTTCAGTAACTCCAACTACCTCTTCTACCTCAACTTTAGCTCCTTTTTCTTGAACAAGTATTGCAAACTCTTGTGATCTGTGAACACCTCACATAATACGCCATATAAATAGTGCCTCCAAATCTTTAGCCCGTGAACAATGGATACTAACTCCAAATCATGAACTGGATAATTCTTCTGATGAATTTTTAACTATCTCGAAGCATAAGCAATGACCTTGCCATCCTGCATCAACAATGCACCAAGTCCAATACAAGATGCATCATAATAAACTGTATATGGCCCTGAACCTGTGGGCAAAACCAACACTGGCGCCATAGTCAAAGCTGTCTTGAGCTTCTGAAAGCTTGCCTCACACTCGTCCAACCACTTGAACTGGGCACCCTTCTGGGTCAACCTGGTCATCGCGACTACAATAGATCAGAATCCCTCTACAAACCGACGGTAATAACCCGCCAAACTCCGGATCTCTGTAGCTGATGCGGGTCTAGGCCAGTCCTTGACTGCCTCTATCTTCTTTGGATCTACCTGAATATCCTCTGCTGAAACAACATGACCCAAGAAAGCAATTGATCCCAACCAAAACTCACACTTCAAAAACTTGGCATACAACTAACTATCTCTCAAAGTTTGAAGAACAACTCTCATATGCTGCTCATGCTCCTCTTGGTTGCAGGAATAAATTAAAGTATCATCAATGAAGACTATCATGACCAAATCCAAGTAAGGCTTGAACACTCGGTTCATCAAATCCAAGAAAGTTGTTGGGGCATTTGTCAACCTAATTAACATCACCAAGAACTCATAGTGCCTGTACCGAGTGCGAAAAGTTGTCTTAGGGACATCAGATGCCCTAATCCTCAACTAATGGTAGCCAGATCTCAAGTCAATCTTCTAAAATACCTTGGCACACTGAAGTTGAAAAAACAAATCATCAATCCTCGGTAATAGATACTTATTCTTGATTGTAACCTTGTTCAACTGTCGGTAATCTATACATATTCTCATCGATCCGTCCTTCTTTTTAACAAACAACACCGGTGCACCCCAATGTGAGACACTAGGTCTAATAAAGCCCTTATCAAGCAAGTCTTGCAACAGATCCTTCAATTCTTTCAACTCAGGTGGGGCCATACGAGTGCCCGGAGCCTAATCGATGCAGAAGTCAATATACCTATCGGGTGGAATGCCCGGAGGTCTGAAGGAAAAACCTCAAGAAACTCACGAACAACTGGCACAAAATCCATAGAAGGAACCTCAGTACTAGAATCACGAACATATGCCAAATAGGCCACACACCCCTTCTCGACCATACGACGAGCCTTCATATACGAGATAATACTACAGATGGAATGACCAAGAGTCTCTCTCACAAATATCATGCACAGCATTTCCATTCGTGCTTTAACACTCTCACACAAATATCATGAACGACATCACCCTTCGTGCTTTAACACTCTTCCTTACCCAAACAACAATCACAAAGCAAGAAGGACCATGGAATAAATAAATTCACAATAAAATCTCGGCAAGGGAAACAATATCAAAAGCAATAACATCCCGGCAAGGGAGATAACATTAAGAGAAACAAAATCCCAGCAAGGGAGATAACATTAACAGAAACAAAATCCCGGCAAGGGAGACGATATCATAATCCTCTTCTCATTTTCACATTTACTTCACAACTCAATTCACAACTTGAGCCAATGCTCTATAATGTTCAATTGCCAATAATACTTCCACAAATCACTTTCCAACTTGAGCCAACGCTCTTCAATTTTCAATTACCAATATTACTTCCACAAGCATTGTTCAATAATATAAATCATCACATAAGGCATGAACAACACAAAATGGAGTCACATTAATCATTGTATAAGACTCACGGGCATGCTTGACACCAACATAGTCACCATGCCTATATGCCGTACTCAACAATTAACACATAGTAAATGGGATACAACTCCTAATCCCTCAAGCTAAGGTTATACCAAACACTTATCTCGATGCCACGAACACAATTCAAGCCTCAACTACCGCTTTACCTCTTGATTCCACCAACAATTTGCTTGTATCTAGCCACCAGTTACTTAACTATATCAATAAATGCTAAATGAATTAATTCTAATGCATGAAAATAGGTTTTCTAAAGTTTTTCCCAGAAAGTCAAAAATCAACTCCAGGCCCACATGGTCAAAATTCGAGGTTCAAACCACAACCCGATCACCCATTCACCCACGAACTCAAATATATAATTTATTTTGAAATCAAACCTCAAATCGAGGTCTAAATCCCTAAAATTCAAAAATCCTAAGTTCTACCTAAAAGACCCAATTTCCCCCATGAAAACCCTTGATTTTGAGTTGAAATCATATAAAAAGATGGATTATATTGAAAGAAATGAGTTAGAAATGACTTACAAATGATTTGGAAGAGTAATTGTCTTTCAAAAATTGCCCAAAGGAGTTTAGGTTTTGAAAAGATTGTAAAATTGGATAAAAATGTATCTAAGTCCCAATTAACTGGTCTCTGATGTTGTAATTGCGACCAGGGTTCGCAATTGCGAACCCCTTCAAGACCTGCTATCTTCGCAATTGCGACAATAGGAAAATTCACTATGCTTCGCATTTGCGAGAAAACAGTCGCATTTGCGACTTTGGCCCCTTTCATATTTGCAATCAATTGGTTGCATTTGCGATCAAGCCCTGCCCAGTACATCTTCGCATTTGCGATACAATTTAGCATTTGCAAGCCAATTGCGAAGCCTGCAGACCTGCAACACACCAGTAATTTTTTAAGTCCAAATTCCACTCTGTGGCATATCCAAAACACACGCGAGCCCTCGAGGCTCCAAACCAAACATGCACACAAGTCCAAAAATATCATAAAGACTTGCTCGTGTGATCAAATAATCAAAATAACATCAATAACTATGAAATTAGCATCAAAATTAAAGAAAGATCTCATGAACTCTTAAATTCAAATTTTAACAACCGAAGGTCCGATTCACGTCATTTCAAGTCCGTTTCCTACCAAATTTTACAGGCTCAACTTCAATCTCATATAAGACCTGTACCGGGCTCCAGAACAAAAATAAGGGCCCGATACCATCAAATTCAATTACATCCAAATTTCCAAAAACTCTCAAAATTTTCAGTTAAATAATTTTCTTCAAAAATTCATTTCTCGGGCTTAGGACCTCAGAATTCGATTCCGGGCATACTCCCAAGTCCCATATTTTCCTATAGATCCTTCGGGACTATCAAATCACGGGTACGGATCCGTTTACCTAAAATGTTGATCGAAGTCAACCTAAATTCATTTTAAAAGCAAAATTCATCATTTTTCACAAATTTTCACATATTGGATTTTCAGAATCGCGCCCGGAGTGCGCACGCAAATTGAGATGAGACAAAAAAGGAGGTTTTAAGGTCTCATAACACAGAATTTATTTCTAAAATAAGTGATAAACTTTTGGGTCATCACACTAGAGACTCTTTATGCTTCAAAAACTGGGAACAAAAAGTTGTTCTTACTAAAACAATTGATGACCTTTAAATACAAGGAAGGTAGCCCTATCCTTGATCACATAAATGATTTTCAGGGCGTCCTTAATCAGCTGTCTGGAATGGGAGTTAATTTTTATTATGAGATATAAAGACTTCGGCTTATTAATACTCTGCCTGACTCTTGGGAAACTCTTCATGTTTCTTCGACAAATTCAACTCCTGGAGGTAAGGTGACCATGGAATATGCCAAGAGTGGTGTATTGAACAAGGAAGTAAGGAGAAAATCTCCGAGTTCATCCTCACAAGCAGATATCTTAGTTACACAAGAAGGGGGAGAAATAGAACAAAAGGCTCATGGAATAGAGGTAAAAGTAGAAGTAAGTCAATGTCCAAGTACTATAGTATTACATGCAACCACTGTAGCAAGAAAGGACACATCAAAAGGTTTTGCCGCAAGTTGAGTCAAGACATTAGAGAAGGAAAGAAAGTTGAAAATAACGAGAACAATGTCACTGCTATTGTTCGAGATGACCTTTTTTTCTGCTTATGATAAAAACATCATCAATTTGGTGTCCCATGAGATGAGCTGGATAGTAGATTTTGGAGCTACCTCACATGTGACACGAAGAAAAGATTTTTTTTTCTCATTTTATACTCATGTTGATTCTGGAGTGTTAAAGATGGGCAATGCCAGTGAAGTTAAGGTGTTTGGTGTTGGCACAATTTATTTAAAAACTACGAATGGTTCAACGTTAGTTCTTCAAGATTTCAAGCATGCTCGAGACTTTCCTTTCAATTTGATCTCCGCAAGAAGATTAGACGATGAAGGTTACCATAATGCCCTCTTTAATGGGCAATAGAAGCTCACTAAAGGCTGTGAGCACGTGATTTTTTCCCTATATGAGAATTACTCCCAAAAATTCAAAATAAAATAGTTTTGGTTTGTGTGTGATTTTTGTGGATTTTGCGTTATTTTTCTTTTATTGTTTGTATTTGTCTGTGCGTGTTTGTTTGTTTAAATTAATAAAAATACAAAAATAT
>MDKF010584017.1:0-15475 GCA_026770625.1 Nicotiana glauca | reverse complement strand
CCCCAATACGCTCCCTGACAGCTACTGATGGTACGCCTGCTCATAAGCACCTGGATCTGCACATGAAAAACATGCACAGAAGAGGCGTGAGTACACCTCAACGGTACTCAGTAAGTGCCAAGCCTAACCTCGGTTGGGTAGTGACGAGGTAAGGTCAGGGCCCTACTGA
Source organism: Nicotiana glauca (assembly GCA_026770625.1). Taxonomy (NCBI): domain Eukaryota; kingdom Viridiplantae; phylum Streptophyta; class Magnoliopsida; order Solanales; family Solanaceae; genus Nicotiana; species Nicotiana glauca. Next base: position 15,306 of record MDKF010584017.1, on the reverse strand, counting down.
GACAGAAACAATAAAATAACAAGATATTAACAGTATCAAAGTCTAATGAGAATTAATGAACACAACTATGTGACAGGACATATCAATGAAATATAGTACTGCAGGACAAAACAGAAACACAGAATAAATACAGCAAAATTTCAAGAATACCGACAAGGGCCTTCCAAGATACCGTCCTGTAGCCCTTTTCTCATATCAATATCAAAGAATCTCCCGGGATACCATCCCGTAATCAAATCATCAGTGTAAAAGGGGATCTCCCGGGATATCGTCCCGTAGTCCAAAAATAAAAGTGCAGGGGGATCTCCCGGGATACCGTCCCGTAGTCCCAAAATAAAATGCAGAGGGATCTCCCCGGAATCGAACCCGTAGTCCCAAAGTAAAAGTGCAGGGGGATCTCCCGAGAATCGAACCCGTAGTCCCAAAATAAATAAACAAGGGGGAACTCCCGGAATCCCGCATCCGTAGTCCCAATGTAAATGCGCATCCAACATCAGAGAAATATTCAGAAATTTAAGTACAACAATACAAGACATCAAAGAATACTGGCCTAACATGCTCCACGTAATCACAGTTAAGACAATTTAAACAAATAGGCAGCTTGGATCAATTAAACATGCTCTTCTACGCTAGCACAGGCTATAAAAGCAAGTAAAGTAAGGCAAATATGAAAGAGAATCCAAATCAAGTAATTAAGTAAAAATCCGGGTTTCAACAATTTGCTCAAGTACGCGCTCGTCACCTCACGTACAAGGCATTCAATTACCAATTATCACATCCTAAGGGACGAAGTCCCCCACACAAGGTTAGGCAAGCCACTTACCTCGAACCGGTGCGAAATCAACTAGGGAGCGATGCCCTTGCCACGAGTATCCGACTCCGAGTGGCCCAAATCTATTCAAACCAATTTCATATTGTAAATAATATTGCAATTAACTGATTCCACTAACAAAATCAAAACTAGGGCACAAAAATAGGTAAAATAACCAAAATGCCCCTCCAGCCAACGTCTCGGAATCGAAATATTTTTGCATTTTTAGAACCCTCGTACTCTCACGAGTCTAACCATATAAAAAATCTCCTAAATCGGAGGTCAAATGCCCCTTCAAATCGTCACTATTAGGTCGAAGGATTTTACCATAAGTTTCATTCAAAATCCGAAATTAAAGGTTGAAATCACGATTAGATTAGTGGGTTTTAGTCATAGAGGAGTAAGGAATCGTTACCCAATAGTTGCCTCTGAAAATCCCTCGAAAAAGCTCCCAAAACCGAGCTCTCTAGCTTGAGTTTTTTGTAAAAATGGAAGAAGGGTTCGTTTTGAAATGTTTATATCTCCCAGGGATTTTCTTCAGTGTGATCGCATAAGAAGGGATGCGATCGCGTAGAGTGAAAATAGAAGGCCTGGAAAATGGTCTATGCGAATGCAGGTATGGGCCTGCGATCGCGGAAGGGAAGGAAGCAGACCTATGTGATCGCATTAAAGGCCTTGCGATCGCAGAGAAGGGGAAACGGAATCTATGCGATCGCAGGAGGAGATACGCGATCGCATTGAAGGGAAAGGGCCACCTTTGAAATTCCACTACGCGATCGCATGAATGAGGATGCGATCGCAGAGAGTAAAAGTCTGCAACATCAACAGCAGAAAATCTGAAACTGTTTTTAAACACAAAATGCCCCGTTGGGCATCCGAAACACATCCGAGGCCCCCGGGACCTCAACCAAACCTACGGATATATCCCATGACATCATTCAAACTTGTACCAATCCTTAAACTACCTAAAACAACTCCGGAACCTCGAATTAATCAAAGATTTGGACTTAAAAACTTCAAAAATTAACCAAACTCGCTTTCGATCAAAAACCTATCCAAACCTTGTCCGAATAACCTGAAATTTTGCACGCACATCCAAAACGACATGACGAAGCTGCAGCAACTTCCGAAATCCCAAACCGACCCTCGGATCAAAAATTCACTATCGGACCGAAACTTCAAAAAATTCAAACTTCGGCATTTCAAGCCTAAATGAGCTACGGACCTCCAAATATCATTCCGAACACGCTCCCAACCCTGAAATTATCTAACGGAGCTAACGGAACCATCGGATTTCTATTTCGAGGTTATCTTCACACTGTTCCGAATACGGACTATTTTTCAACTCTTAAACTCTCATTTAGGGACTAAGTGTCCCAAAACACTCCGAATCCTAATACCGAACGTCCCGGCAAACCAAAATAGCAGAAATAAACTTAGAAAAAGCAGTTAATGGGGAATCGGGGCGTAAATTTCAAAAACGACCGGCCGGGTCGTTACAATATCGGTAAGTTTGTCTGTTTCGCTCATGCATGTTTTATTTTTTCACAATCAATTAAGTTACTTGCATAGAGCCATGATGATTTTGCAAACAAATTGCTCTTTTAGAGTTTTGGTCTATGTGTTTATATATTTTTCACTACTCATATTCAGTGAATTCTAATTTCTCAATACATAACATAATCACGTTTGTGATCCGTTTAGTTAGAATATAATGATCACAACGTTTTTATTTCACAGGCTTTTGAAGTGGAAGTCGCTCAAGTTGGGAAAAAGAGATACTGCTACAACTGTAAGAGGTAATTTTGTGCACTGCTTGCTTAATCATATAACAAAATGATTGCGCTTTATATTTTATTTTATGTTATATAGATTATCTACTTTAAGAATAAATTAAATATTAAGATTAAAAAATGTAGACTCTATTTTAAAGGAATGTTATCAAATGCCTGAAAAACAGATGTCCAACAATAAAAAAAGATAGATGAAGCCCCGATAGTCTATTAGTCTCTTACTCTTATCTGTTTGTACCAGTTTCTAAGTTGTCAATATTATGATATGCTAAAACTAATTTTCAGATATTAACTTCACTCAAAAGAGTGACATTTCTACTCAATATGAAGTTTTAAACATGGATAATAAGCTACTTTTATTGGCAGTCACATATGTACTGTCAGCTGTAAGTTTCACTTTGTAATGGTTACTTATTTTCTTGTGAGGTTAAATAGTCTTCCATCATTTTTGTTATTATTTCTTTTACTGCATTTTTGACTGATGAGAAGATTCTCTTTATAATGCTTCTTGTCTTATGCAACTTGAAGATGTGAGATTATTTTCAGATATTTTATTGACATCACAGAGGTGAAGTGTATCCCTTTACTGAGGTTCCTTCATTGTGGAATTTGTACAACTTCGTGGTAATGCTTCACATTCTTAGTATGATAAAATTTTAAAATGTACATCTGTATCATAGTAAAGACTATTCTAATTGAAGGTTTTCTTGTCATACGCTTCTACTTATTGGAGAAATTTACCTAGGGTGAGCCTATTTTCGAGTTATATGCATTTACTTTGTAGTACATTGTATCTGACTCTTACTTAAATCATATGTGATGGTTTCCAAAGTTAACTATTATAGTGTCTATGAGCAGCTTTCTATGATGATCTCATAAGAGATTGACTTTCGGACTGTGTTTATGACATTTGATGCAAGTATGAGAAGATTTGTGCACATCAAGTACAAGAATTTTGCTTTAAAACACATTACTCACTTCAGGAAGGTAGCCTGACTTTTTGATACTCACGACATCGCATTAGGCTCTCTGTATGCTCAAAAATATATATTAAGAGGCTTGTTCTGAGTATATTATTATTTCTGACTTCATCAGTTAAGATAACATTTGATGGGCATGTCTGTAATTTACATTTTATAAATTGATCTTAGTCATAACAGCAAGAAAAAAATATTTCTTTACAATCAACCCAAAAGAATAATTTTTCTTTATGCTAGATTACCAAGTTATGTTTTCTTAGAATGGTGCAGCGGGAAACTTGAAATAGGGAGGAGAATGAGAGATTAAATTAGTGAATGGGTAGTCTATAGACTACAAACTATTCGATTACACACAAGTACAAAAATGTCTCAAAAATTATATCATGTTGCTCCACTCAGAGTTACAACCTTGAATTTTGAAAATAATTTTTTCACAAAAGAGCAATATGGAGATGAATTGCAGACATGTATGAATTCATTCTATATCTTGGTAAACTGATCTCTCAGTCTGCTAACCTGCTCCATATACAGTAGAACCTCTCTAAATCAATATTGTCGGGACCATAAAATATTATTATTTTGTAGAGGTATTATTTAATCGATAAATTAATATTTATTAATTTAAAGAGTGTTTTCGAGATTCAAATAAGGTTAATTTTGGATACAAGTCAGATACATTAATTTCTTCGATGAAAGTAAATACAAGTCGATTGATTTAGCGTCAAACGAAAATAATTAATTACAAGCAAACAAAAATAATTAATTACAAGCAAACAAAAATTCACTATCCATCAAGTCTTTCGAAGGATTTTGTTTTCGAAACCATGTCATCTGGTATATTTGGCTCAATTTATACTTTCATTGTTTATCTATAGGATGAGTGCTTTGGAATGATGTAACTCATCTAGCCGAGAGTGATGTATATTTACTTGGGTTGCTAAGGTGTACCTTTTCCACTCTTTCTTCTTTGTTTCATTCTGTTGCATTTTTCTCTTTTATGTTCTTCGTTATTAGTCCTTAGCAATCAATTTTTCACTATTGCTTAGTTTATAGTTAGCATCCTTTTTTGATTCATACTTTTTTGACTTCCTGAGAGTTCATAGACACAAAATAACCAAAATAAAAGCATAAATAGCAGCTGTGCAAGTTCCTTAATAGATAGACCTTACGAAGTGTCCAATAATTTATTATAATGAGTGGAGAAGTTTCTCTACATGTATAAATCATTGCACATATTTTGCTCCTATAACTAAGAAGGTTAAGAAAATTATTTTCTATTCTTAATTTACTAAATATACACTAACAAGAAAATTATTTTCTACTAACAAAGTGTCTAAATTCTTAATTTTCTATTATATAGAAAAACCACGAGTTTTGATGTGTGTGTTTACTGGAATTTAAATTCCTAATGAGGGTGTTTTGGACTTTTCATTGTAGCATATATGTGTCTTTCGTCTCGCCACTTTATTTCACCACTGACCAACCACGTAGCCTACCAGTCTCTCACTTTTCTGATTCGCTTTGTCTCTGTAGGAAGGTAGAGAGGAAACCGACGGCTATCATCTCCGCACATCCAATATCCTTTCATTTTAAAGTAAACCAAGCTCTGCTCTCTATAACAAAATAGTTTTCTCTTTTTCTTTTCTTTTTTGTAGATTGTCTATGGTTTTCTGTTATGTGAAAAAGCCAAGAATGTTGAGAGATGCTTGTGGGTGTCTGTTTTGTGATCTATGAAAAGTGGCAAAAGATATTGAAATTCTTGATGGGAATATGAAAAGTGGTAAAAGATATTGAAATTCTTGATGGGAATGGGTGTCTTTTTGATTTATTGGTTGTAAATAACTAGATGTAGCGAATCTTGGATTATAAATGGAATACAACGGAGTATTTCCCTATTTTTTTGAGTTGTATATGTTGATATTCTAAGAGTTCCATACTACTAATTTGAATCTCGACTGATTATGGTAAATTTTTAGTTTTTGCTTCTCTATCTTAGTGCGCATCTGTTTCTGTATCTTATAAACATTTGAATTTTGACTTTTTTCATTTATTAAAATATTTACGTACTTGAAATTCAAATGGTTTCGTTGTAAGGGGATTTTCTGTATGAATAAACTTCCTGGGAAATTGAATTTAATTATTTTGTTTCGCTTTAAAAGAGAACACGTAAGTGTGATCCAATTAGTGTTTTTACTTACTCTGTACTCTGTTATTCATTAGAGATAAAGAGAGCATGTGACTCAATTTTTATTATTTTCCATTAATAGTTATTAACTTTATCTATTTATTTTTCCAATGTGACATAGGATTGAGTTGCTCATAAAACTGGGCATCTAACTATTAGTATGTCTACACTTGCAGTTTCTTTCACTCATATCATCAAGAGTAGTTAACCGACTTTTAGTATTTATTTGTCACTTTGTGTCAATCATGTCATTGTGCATTTTCAGCTGCTATGGAGCTCAATTACAATATTGTTGGTGGGAGCAATTATATATTTACTTTACCTTTAATCAAGCTATTACTTGAGTGATATTTGATTATTCATACTGGTACTTTGAATCTATTTGTTGTTAGATGCTAAAATCATGTTGATTATTACTACAGGCTTTATGGAAGCTATGATTGATATCAAATCCTGCATTCGAAGTTCCGGAATCTATATTCTCAAATAAAGGAATGAAAAGAAACTTTATTAGTGGGATGAAGTATTATTCGGGGTTTTTCATTATATTTCTATTAATGTTCACACCTTTTGGAGTTGCAATAGAGGGTCACCGAAAGGTGGGTAGTAAGATGGCAAAACATGCTCTGTCAAATAGGAACCGATTTTGTTTGACGAGAATTGACAACTTCCATTTCTCATGATGCATGCTCCCACTATTTGTTGATGCATAGTTTAATTATGTTACTATATGTTAGTTCTCCTGGTTTTATCAGTTTGAGGTGGTTTACATCATTCTCCATATTACTTGAATCATGGTTGTTTTGTTTGACTATTTTAGAATGTTGACAGAAAATGAAGGTGCTTTAGATTAATCTCTAAGCTCCCATGGGCATCAGTTAGGTATAAGGTGATTATGGATACTATGTTTGTATCTATATTAATGGATGTTGCATTAGTTTTTAGCTCTCTCTTGCGTACTTATGAATTATTTACTAAACTATGTGATAGCTCTTGTAATATCATTGCTGACAGATTTTATTACTTTGATGTTTATGTTAAAAGTTCTTTTATGAATCATTTTGTGAGCATCCTAATAACAACTTTGTCTTTGGATTTTGTATTCAGTATCAGCACAGAACATATTCTCTCACTTATATAACCAGTTGTTTTATGTTATAGGATGAGATTTCTCACCTGACATTTAGCATAGAAATGCAATAAAACGGATATCTATCATTGTTGCCTCCATCATAATCTTCCAAATATATGTTCGACTCATCAATGCATTTGGAGTTGCCACTGTAATCATAGGAACCTCCATTTATTCACAAGTGAGGTTCTTTTACATTGTCCATTACAGTAAACTTTTGCTGCACTAAAATAAAAATGTTACAAATGAAGAAGCAAATGGAGTTCTATTAGGAATAGAGCAATCCTTGAAGGTACATCACTTCCTTATTTAGTTTGTCCTGCTTACTATTTGAAGAACCATTGAAGTTAATTTCTCTGATCATAGTTCCGATATATGTTTGATGGTATTGTTCACATAGCTTCTAAATTTATCAATTTCTTTTTGAAGACATAAATTGAGGAATGTTTGAATAAACGAGGAATTTTTTCTTTTGTGAAAATTGTGTCATGTTTTATTTTTGGAATGGATCGAGTGCAAGTTTCTCATACCGATCATAGTAGCAGAGGTGTAACAAGTCTACCATTAAGGTGAACCAGATATGACCATAATTATTGAGGCAACTTTAAAGTGTTATTGCTTAACCTATTGCTAGGGCTATTTTTCTAGAAGGTGAAGTATGGTGCTCATATTTGGTTGCTAAGTGCCTCTCCAATTGCAAAAATGGGTTGACCAACTCAAAAATATCCTGTTGAAAAAGGTATTAATTCTCTATGAAGCAAGAACTGCAAGTTTAGTAAAATAATGCTACAAACACATTCATCAAAGATGTATGTGACAGTTAAAATATATATGACAGTTAGAAGTTGTGACGATAGCCATTATTGCAGAAAAGTAATTCAGTATTTTAATTCACTCGGATGCTCTCTTATGCTTCCTTGACTCCTTGGTTCAAGCATTGTTTTTGTCTTCTTACTCTTTTTTCCTCCGATTGCAGGTGGTTCCGCGTGGCTTCTTTCATACATTTTCAGATGTGTTCGTCATTTGCGTATCGTCGTGAGATTAGCTGATTGCAAACAAAGCCCAATCATGAACTTCATTATGGTTGAACATCAGTCGAGATCTAAGTATACTTTTGTCCTCTCTTGCAAATAATATTGTACCAAAAAGTGCCCTACTATGTCTATGTTGTACACATTGCTCTTTTTTTGTGGTTGTTTATTTCGACTTCTATAAGAATCACTATTTCTACTAGCACCAGCATTGCACAATATTAGCATTATAAAGGAATACTGGCCAAATATTTAGCATGTTGGGCCAGTGCATTGCACGGGCATCTCTATTGCGACGACCCGACCCGTCGTATCATGTGTTATTGCTCCATTTTCTCCATTTATTGCTTCTTCATATTTCGTTATCGGTATGTGGTGTGTGAGAGTATATTTGTATTGGTTTTGATAAGAAATGAGATACCTAGTCTCTTTAAGGAAGGCTTAAGTTGGAAAAGTCAACCGGATGTTGACTTATGAGTTATAGGGCTCGGATGTGATTTCTGGTGATTCAGTTAGCTTCGGGGGATGATTTGTAACTCAGGAGTGCGATCGAAAATGATTTTGGAGGCCCGGTGTAGAATCAGGCTTGAATTGGCGAAGTTAGTATTTTGGCGAATTCCGGTTGGTAGGTGAAAATTTGATCCGAGGGTCGGAATGGAATTCCGAAAGTTGTTGTAGCTTTGTTATGTGATTTGTGATGTGAGTGCAAAATTTCAGGTCATTCGGACGTCATTTGGTTGGGCTTTTGATCGAATGCGTGTTTCGGAAGTTTTAAAAGAACTTAAGCTTGAATCCGATGAAAATTGATGATTTTAGTGTTGTTTGATGTATTTTGATGATTGGAGCAAGTTTGGATAATGTTTTAAGATATGTTGGTGCTTTTGGTTGAGGTCCCGAGGGCCTCGGGTGTGTTTCGGATGCCCCACGGGTCATTTTTGGAAATTTTGAACTGCTGGTTGCTGGTATCTGGTCTCCTCCTTCGCGAACGCGAGGGGAGTCTCGCGAACGTGAAGAGGAAAAATGGGAGGCTGTGACTTTGGCTTTCGCGAACGCGATGGGGAAGTCGCGAACGCGTAGGTGTTGGTCCAGGAAGCTTCTCGAACGCGTCAGAGTAACCGCGAACGCGTAAAAGGAAATTGGGGCTGGGAACAATTGGTCTACGCGAACGCGTAGCAAGCCACGCGAACGCGAAGGGCCGGGGAAAATTGGCCTTCGCGAACGCGGTGTAGTGAACGAGAACGTGAAGAGGGATTTGTCACCTGGGCAGAATGTTTTAAGAACATTTCATCCGCGACTTGGATTCATTTTTCACCATTTTTGAGCGAGCTTGGGAGCCTTTGATGAGATTTTTGAAGAGTTTTGACTGGGAATCAATTAAAGGTAAGTCCCATGGCCTAGAAACATCATCTAATTATGATTTCAACATTTAAATTCATGGAAATTTAGTTAAAAAGTAAAGAACTAGGGCTTGGATTTTTGAATGAGAATTTGTGATTTGAGGGGTCAAATGGACTCCGATTCTTGTGAATTTGATATGTAAGGACTCGTGGCGAGACGAGGCATCCGGTAATGTGAGTTTTGTAATTTTTCGAGAAGCGGGCCCGGGGCTCGAGTTTTGCTAATTTCGAGATTCTTGATATTTTTCGATTATTTTCGATTGGGTATTGTTCCCTTAGCATATTGTAATGTATTATTCACTCTGATTTTGGTTAGATTCGACGTGCGTGGAGGCCAATTTGAGGGGCAAAGGCGTCGCGAGCGAGGAATTTTACCGTTTCGAGGTAAGTAATACTTGTAAATGATATCCTGAGGGTTTGAAACCCTGGATTTGCACATTATAGTGCTGTATTGAGGTGACTTGCACGCCGGATATGAGCGTGGGGTAGAGCACCGTTGGGGATTGTGACTTGGTCCGTCCCGGTTGTTGATTTTACTGCGTAATTGATTGAAACTTACTTGATGCTATCATGATTTGGGCTGATTGCCATATGTTGGGCTTCGTGCCGATTATTTGAATCCTTCAGGGATTGGTATCACTGTTTTTGCATTACTTTGCATATTATTTGGTCTGAGTCCAAGGTTTTAATACGATTTTGCAAGCTCAGCTATTTTTCTACGATTTGAAAAACTTGAACAATATTTTATTGCCGTTTTGAGCTGAGAACTGTTATTTTAAAATGTGCCCAAGTGGCTTATGTGCATTTATGGACTGAGCATGGATCAGGATGTGCACCGCAGCAGTGTTATAGTGATTTCTGGGTATCTGGTTGGCTCGGGCTGCACGCCGCAGCAGTACTGCATTGATATTGAGGTCGAGGGCCTGGTTGATACCACGAGATGGCTTGATTATTGCGCTTGGGCTGTAGGAGCCCCTACGGAGTCTGTACACACCCCCAGTGAGTGTCGTCGACGTTAAATGGATCGGACTGCACGCCGCAGTGGGTACTGGAATGTACCACCATATGCATTGCATTGCATTTAGGCATTTGTTCATTATTTGTTGTTTGTGATATTTCTTGAGATATCTATCTACTGTTATGGTATTATCTGATCACCCCTAAAGAGGATAACTTTCATACAGTGGTAACAATGACATTGAATTATCGTTTGGTCAGGTAACAACGACTGACCGGGAATGACACCGCGTGGTCAGGTAACAATGGCTGACCACGAACGAGAATAAGGCCCGAGGGGCGAGGTTCTGTGAATAGCGACACTGATTGATTGAGATTATTTTTTGCAACTGTTGAAAAGATTATTTTCAAAAGTGGTTTAAACTGAACCAAGGAAATTTTCAAAGATTTCACATGTTTCACTGATTTCTAAAGGAGTTTTACACTGTATCTATACAGTATGATGATCTGATATACGTGTTTTCTTGCTGCTCTGTTATTATTTACTCTTATTACTCACTGAGTTGGAGTGCGCACTTTACTCCCTGTACCTCGCGTGCAGTTGCAGGTATTGTTCACCCGGTAGCGGGTTATTAGCGGATTGAAGGTATTCTATTGTAGCTGAGCAATGTGACCGCCAGCGTTTGCGGCACCGGACTTCATCTTTTGAACTCTAGATTTTATTTTGTATATATTATTGACCTTGTAGCGGTGTTCAGTCTTCTTTAGATGCTCTTGACTTGTGACACCCCGGTCGGGTTGTGTTAGGTTGTAAATATTGATTATTATTGTCATTAAACTGTATTTTATCTATTCATTTATGTTTAATAATTGTTAAAGAGACGATTTGGGTTAGTTGGCTGGACTTGTCTTCACGAGAGACGCCATCACGACCGGGTTTAGAAATTGGGTCGTGACTAGTTGGTATTAGAGCCTAGGTTACTAGGTCTCACGAGTCATGAGCATGTTTAGTAGAGTCTCGCGGATCGGTACGAAGACGTTTGTATTTATCCTCGAGAGGCTGCAGAACCTTTAGGAAAAATTTCCCATTCTTGTAATTCTTATCGTGCGTACTTGATTCAGCTTGGAATATAACTCTTGAAATTCCTTCCACACGTCTGTATGCGCACGTGAGCGCTCAGCATTGTATGTGCCTTGATGGCTTGTGATTCCCCGATCAAGGGGCGAGATGTGATCTCCGTGAGCTTGATGTTGGGCCAGTCTGGAGGACTTGAGGCCGGATCTTTGCCTATGGCTTGAGCACCGAGGTGCTGATTGTGTGAGCAAATATTTTGAACTTATATGTTCGGTATTGTCCCTCTTAGCCGGAATGGCTGCTGTATATCCATGTGATGAGTATGTTAGTATTGCGAGGTGTATCTATATGACTTGGTAGTGACGAAGAAGTCTGCTGGATAATAGATGAACTGTTAAGTGATTCGATTCCTATTGTGATTTGATGTGTATCCCGATTATGGGCGCGTGAAGAACATTTTCTTGTCTCCTAGTTGGTAAGTAAAGTGCAACACGTGAAGCAGTATGAGTTCAGACTCAGGAAGACTAAAATGACTATGTAGCGTATATGATGGGGGAAGGTTATTAGAATTTATACCTCGTTCCCCTATTAACTGCTACCTCCAAGTTCATTTCTACTATTTTGGTTTTTCGGAACATTTGGTGTTGGGATTCGGAGTGTTTTGGGACACTTAGTCCCTAAATGAGAGCTTAAGTGTTGAAAAATAGTCCGTAATCGAAATATTATGAATATGGCCTCAGAATTGAAATCTGATGGTTCAGTTAGTTCCATTAGGTGATTTCGAAGTTGGGAGCATATTTGGAATGTATTTTAGAAGTCCGTAGCTAATTTAGGCTTGAATTGGCGAAGTTAGTATTTTGGCGATTTCCGATTGATAGGTGAGATTTTGATCCGAGGGTTGGAACGGAATTTTTAGGAGTTTCTGTAGCTTCGTTAGGTAATTTGGGATATGTGTGCAAAATTTTAGGTTATTCGAACATGTTTTGGTCGGGTTTTTGACTGAATGCGCATTTTGGAAGTTTTAAAGGAACTTAGGCTTGAATTCGATGTAATTAGATGATTTTGGTGTTAGTCGAAGTGTTTTGATAATTGGAACAAGTTTGTATAATGTTATAGGATGTGTTGGTACTTTTAGTTGAGGTCCCGGGGGCCTCGGGTGTGTTTCGGATGCCTAACGGGTCATTTTTGGAAGATTTTGAACTGTTGTTTCTGGTATCTGGTGTTGTTCTTCGCGTCCGCGAGGGTCCTATCGCGTTCCCAAAGAAGAATTTGGCCTCTGAAACTTTGTTCTTCGCGTTCGCGAATAGGGCATCGCGTTCACGAAGAAGGATTTTCGATCAGGGACTTTGTTCTTCGCGTTCGCGTTCGCGTTCGCGTTCGCATTCGCGTTCGCATTCGCAAACAGTGCCTCGCGTTCGCGAAGAAGGATTTTTCTGTCGCGCAGGTCCTACTTCGGAAGCTCATATCTTTTGACCTACAAGGAATTTGGAGGTGATGCAAAAATAAAAGTTGTAGATCCTTGAATCTAGTTTCCAGAAACATATTATAATAGTCATTTGGACATCTGTAGAAAAAGTTATGACCAGAGGCTGTCCGAGAAGAGAAAATTTTGGACTTGAATATTTTGTTCTTCGCGTTCGCGACAAGGCATCGCATTTTTGAACTTGAACATTTTGTTCTTCGCGTTCGTGACAGGGATGGCGTTCGCGAAGAAGAAAAGGCCTGGGCAGAGAAGCTAAGTTCTGAAAATGGGACTTCCCATTTTCCATTGTTAGCGATTTGGAGGTCGGATAAGGCGATTTTTTGATAGATTTTTGGAGAAAACAACGGGGTAACACTTAACTCAATTTTGGTTGTATAACTTGAATCTATTACTAGTTTTGGCATTTAATCCGCGAATATTATTGGAAAAGATTAGAAAACCCTCTCACATAGAATCTCGGATTTGAAGGTCGAAATGATATGGGAATTGTATAATTTTGGTATGGTTAGACTCGTGGGAGTGCGAGGTTTCTGGAAATATAAATTTTACCTGGTTTCGAGACGTGGGGCCCGAGGGGCATTTTGGTTATTTTATACAATTTTGCGTATTAGCTTAGAATTTAATTGTAGAATTAATTACTTGGATTTTTATTTACAATATGCAATTTAATTGAATAGATTTGAGCAATTTGGAGTCGGATACTCGTGGCAAAAGCGTGGTTTCGGGTTGACTTGCACTTGTTCGAGGTAAGCGGCTTGTCTAACATTGTGTGGGGGACTTTGTCCCTTAGGATATGATATTTGGTAATTGAATGCCTTGTACGTGAGGTGACGAGCGCGTACTTGAGCTAATTGTTGAAACCCCGAATTTTTACTTAAAATATTTGAACCGAGTTTCTTTCGTATTTGCTTTATTCTACTTGCTATTATAGCCTGTGCCGATATAGAAAAGTATGTTAGTTGCTCCAAATTGCTTATTTGCTTAATTTGCCTTAATTGAAATTACGTGGAGCATGTTAGGCCAGAATTATTTGTTGCTTTGTATTGTTATACTTCAATTTCTGAATATTCTCTGATTTTGGTTGTGCATTTACATTGGGACTACGGATGTGGGATTTCGGTAGCTCCCCCCCCTTTGTTTGTTTACTTTGGGACTACGGATGTGGGATTCCGGTAGCTCCCCCCTTGTTTGTTTACTTTGGGACGTTCGATTCCCGGGAGATCCCCCTGCACGATTATATGGAACTCCGGCAATGCAGCCGGTAGATTCCCCCAGTACTAGGTATATATATTTTGGACTACGGGTTAGATTTTCGGGAGCTCCTATGTACATTGATAGTGGACTACGGGACGGTATCCCGGGAGATCCTTCAGATATATTCATACGGTGGACTACGGGACGGTATCCCGGGAGCTCCTCGTACAAATTGATAAAATGGACTACAGGACGGTATCCTGGGAGATCCTCATTATTGGTACTGGTATTGAGCTGTTTACTCCGTATTATCTTATTTTCTACGTGTTAATTGCTGTTGTGTAATCCGATTTATTTCATAGTTGTATATCATTATTTCTGCTTATTTCATACTGTTGTCAGCCTTATTATTATATTTTATCTCAGTAGGGCCCTCACCTTCCTCGTCACTACCCAACCAAGGTTAGGCTTGGCACTTACTGAGTACCGCTGTGGTGTACTCATGCCTCTTCTGCGCATGTTTTTCGTGTGCAGCTCCAGGTATCTCCACCCAGGCGCACTATCCTCGCGGCGGAGAGATCTAGCAAAGACTTTGAGGTATATCTGCCACGTCCGCAGACCAGAAGTCTCTATCTTTTCCAGCTTTAGTGTATGACTTTCCTTTCTTTCGGTTGTGTAAACATTCTGGAGTTAGAATAGTGTATTTCATTTCTTTTAGCCTATGTTTCCTATGAGTTTTCGGGTTTTGGGCTTTTGTTTTAGATCTCGTGATATGGGTTGTATTATGCCAAGTGGCATTTATACATAGTCTTTTCTTGGCAGTAAGATTTATTCAGTTGTTTGCTTCCCGCAAGTTAGTTTATTTTTTCGCAAGTTGTGTAAATTCCACATTTTTAGGCTTACCTAGTCTTAGGAACTAGGTGCCATCACAACATGTTCACGGATGGCGAACTGGGGTCGTGACAAGTTGGTATCAGAGCTCTAGGTTCTAGGAGTCACGGGACACGGGCCAGTTTATTAGAGTCTCGCTGATTGGTATGGAGACGTCTGTACTTATCTACGAGAGGCAATGTAACCGTTAGGAAAATTCCACTTCATTTCATTCCTTATCGTGCGTCATTTATTCAGTTGGAGCCTATATCATATATTCTTTTGCATCCACTCGTGTATTGAAATTGCGCACTCGGTATCAACGCCGACGGTTCGTGATGCTACAGAAGGATTTCAAGGGAGCCAAGAATTTACTCAACCATTATTACCGCGTGTCA
>MU702342.1:26511-42700 GCA_026770625.1 Nicotiana glauca | reverse complement strand
GCAGATTAATAGATGCATCTATAGGCACGCCGTCGACCCTCGGCAAGTGCACATTTATTTCTGTTGGATCGGACCGTAGCCTCGGTATGATTTGATCATGCCTGTGTTGCTGCCTGAACTTGATTAAATTATTGTTGCCCTTTTGTGGCTTAAACGTATCTGGATTATGTTTTAAGGAGAAATTTGAGAAATTTTCCTATGAAAGAACTACGTGTTTATTTGTTTCCTCTATTTGATTAGAATCATGTCTATAAAGAATAAATCCACGGAATAATATGTGTAATGAAGATAAATGATCATTGGACCATTAGAGCGTGTCAAGTTGACCATCTCGTCTCTACCCCTTCGAGATTAGGCGGGACACTCACTGAGTACACGTTGATTACGTACTCATACTACACTTCTGTGCATTTTTGTTGCACAGGTTCTTGATATATTAGCGGCCTACTGGGCGCAGCAGCACGGACGATTCAGGGACTAGGTGAGCTGCAAATTGCGAGGCGACCTGCAGCTAGTATAGTTCCTTTCTGTACTTTGATTATTTATTTCCTGTCAATTGTATTTCGGACAGAGGTTGTATTTTATTTTATTATCAGTAGTCGCTCATGCAGTTGTGACACCGGGTTCTGGGATGGATTTCAAAAAGTTTGATTTAATTGTTATTGTTAATTCGAATAGAAGCAAACCCCTTTTATTTGTAAAAATGGAAAGAAAATTCTAGAATTTGATGTTTTTAAAAAGGATTTTAAATCGGTAATCTAATTGGCTGGCCTGATAGCGGTGTCTGGCGCCACAACGACTCTTAGTGGATTTTGGGTTGTGACAAGACCCTTCAAATGGCTTATGTAACAAAACAAGAATGATATGCAGAGGCTTTGATAATAATGTTTTACTTGCAGAAATTATGATTGGTCATTGTGCGACAAAGCATATTTTTATACCACGCATTCAGCTTTCACCCCCTGAAAATGAAGGATATCCTCTCAAGTTCAATCGAAAGCAATTTTCAGTACGTCTTTGCTTTGCCATGACAATAAAGAAAGCACAAGGCCAAACCATTCCCAATGTTGGCTTGTATTTGCCACAACATATTTTTTCGCATGGACAACTGTATGTTGTACTTTCAAGAGGGATATCAATGCCCACAATAAAAGTTCTCGTCATGACAGAATAACCGACACATAAAAATGGAACATATACAAAAACATCGTCTACAAGGAAGTATTAGGTACGATACAGACATCTAACATATTTGCAACGAATAACATAAGTAATTAGATTATTGTCTATACTGCATAACTAACTAAATTGACTAATTTTACTTTTCAGGTTCAGACGACATATAATCATTGAAGTCCAATAATCAACTCATAAAATAGAAAAATCATGATCAAAGAGGAGTATGGAATAGGAAGCTAATTCTATATGACATTTCGCAGCAAAAAGGAGTATTCGAGATGTTGATGTTGCACGATGTCTCAAAGGGAAATAATATAAACATTTATTCCTTCAAACTCCAGCAGCTTCTGAGGTATGACACTATTTTGCAAAAGTATTTGTAATTATAAGAGCTTTTTTCCACCTTCTATCTACATTTATGATACTTCATCATTAACCAAATACATATGTAGCATGCCTGATGACTTGGTGTTTTTTCCTTTAAAAAAATTACAGAAATTGATACGGCAAAGGAAGGAGGAAAAAAGCAAACTACATAGAGTGAAAATAATGGTGCATCTGCAACAAAATTCTGATCATGAAAGTAAATTGTAGTTGTTTCTATGGGAGTTAAGCACAATAATAGCATACTAACATGAAATAGTGCGAAGCTATAGTTACAACTTTAGATAAATCATCTAATGTAATAAGCTTAATTGCCATTAAAGATTATATTTAAACTATTATGTACTCACACAATACCAATGATACACAAAATGAAGTTGATATTCCATTTTACTTTATATATGTAATACCTGAGATATTGTTCTCAATAATGAAGTCAACACATTAAGCTACTATACCTTAACTTCTAAAGAAAATATTATTCACGTGATTTTATAAATTTTGTACTTATTGACACTGGGTCCACGGGCAACGCGCGTGCCCAGAAACTAGTAGGATTCTAAAAGAATGTATTGTATAGAAGTATATGATTGAATATTGAATAGAGCGGTCAATATGTGTTTGGCCCGTTGGGCCAGTCTAGCCCAGTCCAATCTGTGATTTAGCAAGGTTGAGCTAGAATTTTTGGAGCCCATTTAAGAACGAGGATTTTAAACCAGGCCCGAGTAAACCCGTGGCCCGTGGGCTTGACTGAAGCTGGGCTGGGCCGGCCCGTGGGCCTAATAAAAATATGTATTTAAGATATATAAAAGTAAAATTAAATCATATGACGCAAAAATATCAAGAAGAGTATTCCAAGCTTAAAGTTGATTAAGCTCATCATATTAAAAGATCAAAGTCTTAAAATATTAATTAGTTTTATAAATTTAATTATTTTTAATATTTAACTAAATAATATTGCATACAAATTGTAGATGTAAGTGAGAGAGAAGATGTTAAGACAACCTTCTCACAAGCGGATTCAATTGTGGTTGATGAAGATGATGTGTTGGATATTCCCTAAGCATCATGGACGTTCTCTTCAATAGTTTGTTTTGAGTTTTGACTTTTAATGATTGAAATATAGTCTTGTCTGTTACTTTTGAGTTTTTATTGTGATATATTGGAACAATATAAATATTAAGTTTTCTGAAATCTTTCTAATAAGATTTTTTTAGCTTTTAAATATTTATCTTTTTTTTTTCAAGTTAGAACTTAAAGAAAAAAATATAAAATTATATTTTAAAAAATAATGGGCCGGCCCGTGGGGACCGCAACCCACATAGTACTGCGATGAGCTGATCATTATAAGGCTCGTCAAAATGGTGGGCTAGCCAGGCTCCACCAATATTGACAGCTCTATTATTGAAGCTTTAAATATAGAATCATGAAAATATTGTGCTAGTAAAAGAGCCTAACTAGTTATAGTAATGCAAGAATCATACGTTACAATATTATATTTCATAAACGCATTATATTTACGCTTTAATACTCTAAAAATTTAATTATGAAGTAGATGAAGACTGAAAAGTAAATAACATGGTACAATAGTAACGCTCAGATTGGAGAAATCACGTTTAATGATTCGAATAAGAGTAATAATTTTATAATCACAACACTGATTAGTCAAAGATTCAAGTTTTTGAAATTCTTCATTTGTTCGAATTAAGTTACGAGTCCGAGCCGTATAATCAGCCACTAATGCTTACATCAAGGTAGGCTGTATATATCACATGCCTTGAGGCGTAATTCTTCCCTGAATTCTGCGTGAACACAAAATATTTCGTACATCAGACTGCATTTTATTTCTTCTCCTTCGTTTAATACGGGATGATTAAGGTCCTTCCAACTTGTACGAGAGTTTATAATATAGATATTAGTGATACTTGCGACAATATTATCTAGTATCTTTCGATCTGAAAGCAAGAGACTTTGTTTCTTTTAATCCAAATCTTAATTGCGACGATCTTTAGTCGGTGAGTATCTCTGTATCAATGGCACCTAATAATCTCCTTGAATATCCAATTTATGATGGCAATTAATATGTGCTAATTAAGTTAAGTGATATATCTCAAGTCTTAATTAGGTGCAAAGTCTCTTCCAGTAATGAGATCTACTACTATCTGTATTCCCCATTTACCCATGGATAAAACAAGAAATTTCATTGGTTATGTTTTTTGTACCAAGTGATGTTTGCACGTGCATAATGGAGAGTTGATCGTTTGTTGTTTCTTGAGTTATGTAACGGTTATAAGTAGGGGTGTAAATAAAAAAAACCGACAAATCGCATTAAACCGATAATTCGAGTCAAACCGAGAAAAAAAATCCAATTATGGTTTGGTATGATTTGGTTTGGTGTCGAAAAAAAAATCTGACATAATTGATTTGGTTTGGTTTTAACTAAAAAAATTCAAACCGAAACGAAACCAACCCGACATTACATGTATAGAAGTTTTAAATATATTTAATCCATAAAGATATTTATTGTAGTGTAGTTTATAAAGATTTCTTGAACTTTTTCATAATTTTATCTTTAAACGTATTATTTCAAGCTTGGAATTATAATTTTTGAATGCTCCAATAAGTTTTATAGTCCATAAATGTTAGTGATTCAAAGTAATCTCAAACCAAGACTAAATCAATATTAATGTTAATTAAAGACATTCAATTCAATTATACTAGGAATAACAATAGTATTGGATATCTATTTTTTAATGTTTATTCCTGTAAATAATAATAGTACTGCTTAATCATATCTATTTTAGCAACTTAGTAATTTTAGATTATGTATATTGTCATTATTGTCTTATTAAGAATATATGTTTTAAGCGATTTTATTACTTTTATTATTGAATATTTTAGTATAAATATCATGGCTCATCTCATATTTAATGTTATTTTTTTGAAAACACCTTATATAGTTATGGCTTACTAGGATTAAAGAGGAGCACAAATTCTATGTTTTGTGCTAGTAAGACTTAATGAAGTGGAAAAAAAACCTCAAAAAAATACTGAAAATCCGATAAACCCGAGAAAAACTGAGATACAAATACTTGACTTGCATTGGTTTGGTTTGGTCTCTAGATTTAATAACCCAACATAATTAATTTGGTTTGGTAATTGAAAACCGTAAAAATTATACTGGGCGCCCTATTTGGTCGCCCTCATTTAGCATATACCCATTTTTTTTAAAACTTTTAACTTGTACCCACTTTTTAAATTACTTCAGCCCCCTTTCTCCTCCTCCTCTGCAGTTGGTGCTGCTATGAAATTTCAGTTCATAGGATGATTGCATAAATATATTTATCAGATTATTTAAAAATAAATTATAATTATAAATGAACTAAATAACTAGCTGTAACTATATTAGATTAGTAGATTCTTGGTGTATATGTTTGTTTGGGATCTTGGTCATCTGTATTTTGACCTTGTATTATCATTCCCTTTTTTCTTCTTTCAAAGCTATGTAATAGTTAATTTAGACTACGTTACTTGTTGATGTAACCAATTAGTTCAGAGGCACGTTGTCACGACCCGGATTTCCCACCTTCGGAAGTCGTGATGGCGCATACTAGTTGGAGCTAGGCAAGCCAAAATTAATCACTTTTCATGAAGCACCTATTCCTTTTTAATAATTAACAACATTAAAATAAAGGCAACAGAATTAAATTCGTAAGCGGAAGTCTTAAATTTCAAATAACTGAATAAAATACGGAATTCCCAACATGAATCTCTACCCAAGAACTGGAGTCACATACTCACGAACATCTAAGAATACTAAATACAAGGTTTGAAAGAAATATCTTTGTTTTGTCTCGGATACAATGAGATAACAGTCAAGTATAAAGGATAGGGGAGACTCCGGGCTTGCGGATGCCTGCAAGGCTACCTCGGTGTCTCGCTGGACTGGAAACCTGCACCCACGCTACTGGAACTGCTGACCAAAACCTGGATTTGTGCAAAAGAGCACAGAGTGTAGCATCAGCACAACCGACCCCCATGTGCTGGTAAGTGCCTAGCCTAACCTCGGCGAAGTAGTGACGAGGCTAGGACCAGACTACGAGATAAACCTGTGCAGTTCAAATATATACATACAACGGAAAGAAATACAGGAAGTAACAGTCAATAACAGAAGGGGGAACATGTTATGGGGAGGCAACAGTTACAATTAGGAAACCATGATATAAAGATAGAAGCAGCCAAAGAATTTACAGCGAGTCAAGTAACAAATATACCAAATAAAACACACTTGAATTAGCAATTGTTGATGCGTGCAACCCGATCCTCAAATATCATTATTGCGGTGTGCAACCCGATCCATGAATATCATTTAGCATTGTTGCGGCGTGCAACCCGATCCTCAAATATCATTGTTGCGGCGCGTAACCCGACCCATAAATATCATTGTTGCGGCATGCAACCCGATCCATATGGATATTATTTATCATTATCGCGGCGTGCAACCCGATCCATATCATTTATCACTGTTGTAGCGTGCAATCCGATCCATATCATTTATCACTGTTGCGACGTGCAACTCGATCCATATCATTTATCACTGTTGTAGCGTGAAACCGGATCCATATCATTTATTATTGTTGCGGCGTGCAACCCGATCCATATCATTTATCACTGTTGCGGCGTGCAACCCGATCCACCAATATCATTCTCCTTCATCCAAACAACGGTCACAAATACGGGGTAAAGAAGTAAACAAACAATGGAAGAAAATCCCGGCAAGGGAATACAATAAAGCAGTTAAATCCCGGCAAGGGAAAAATATCAATAAACTCAATATCCCGGCAAGGGAGAAGATCAACTACCAGCAAAACGTCCTGGCAAGAGAATAACCATTAAATCATCTCTTTCTTCCGTTTCTTACTTTATAATTCACTTTATCATTCGAGCCAATGCTCCAGGGAATCAGATAATTATAATGTCTTTCATATGTTCCTTACATTATATAGGAATTCTCAATTAAGCATGGAAATTTCAACAAATCATGATAATCGCATTTTAAGGACTCACGATCATGCTAGACACCAATGTATAGATACTCGTCACCATCGCTATACACCGTACTCGACAATTAGCAAGTAGCAAACAATACTGAACTCCTATTCCCTCAAGCTAAGGTTAGACCAAACACTTACCTCGACTTCCTCAGGCAAATCAATCCACAACAACCGCTTTCCCTCTCGAATTCAGCTCCAACTCAGTCAAATCTATATAATGTTTCCATATTATCAATATATGCTAAACAAATCAAACCCAATGCCTTAATATAAATTTCTAAGCTTTCTTCCCAAAATTCCAAAAATTGACACCAGACTCGCTTGGTCAAAACATGAGGTTCGGACCAAATTCATATCACCCATTCCCCCACGAACCCGAATATATAATTTTTTTTCAAATTCGACCCCAAAACGAGGTCTAAATCGAGAAAATATAAAAATCCCTAACTCTACCCAATTTCCCCAATTTCAAACCTAGATTACATTATTTAAGCTTAGGAATTTGATAAATAATGATGGAAAATGAAGAAAACAAGTTGAAATTTACTAACCCAGGTGGTCTTGAAGAAAGGGGGCTTCAATGGACGTCTAAGTGCTTGGAGAAGAAAACAGTTCGTGTATTTTTGAAGGAATCCCGTAGCTACTGTGTTCTGAAATTTAAAATATAACTGGCGAAATTTACCCTTCACGTTCGCGAGAAGGAGCTCGCGTTCGCGAATGATGGGCTGGTCAAAGCATCGCGAATGCGAAAGGTGAAACGCGAATGCATAGAAGGAAGAGGCTGGGGTCCAGGGAGTTGGCCGACGCGAACGCGTGGACCTACATGCGAACGCGATGAGGAAAGGCTGGGACCCTACGCGAACACAGTCTAGCCATCGCGAACGCGAAGAAGGAAAGAGGGCTGGGCCCTCGGAGTTCAATAACTCTATGTGAACACGAAGAAATGAATGCGAACGCGATGAAGGATGAAGCTGAAGCTTTGCAAACGCGAAGAAGAAGCTGAGTTCTGCAACAGCTGAAGAAAACCTGCACATTTCCTAAGTTCAAAACCACCCCGGAACACCTCTGGAACACTCCCGAGCCCTCGGGGCTCCCAACCAAACACACACCCTAACTCATCAACATCCTACGAACTTGACCGTGCGATCAAATCGCCAAAATAACATCGAAAACAAGGAATCAAGCCTCAAAATCATTAGTTTTTCAACAAACTTCATAAACTTCTTAGAGTTTTAAGTCCGAAACACATCAAACGATGTCCGATTTCAACCAAATTTTACAGAAAGCACTTAAACCACATATAAGATCTGTACCGGGCACCGGAACCGAAATACGGGCCCGACACCAACGCGTTATAATCAATTTTCATTTTTATTTTCCTTAACAATTTCAGAAAAATAATTTCTTTTAAAAATTCATTTCTCGGACTTGGGACCTCAGATTTCGATTCCGGGCATACGCCCGAGTACCATATTTTTCTACGGACCCTCAGGGACCGTCAAATTATGGGTTCGGGTCCGTTTATCCAAAATATTGACCGCAGTTAAATTTATTTATTTTAACATCAAAACTTAGCGTTTTTTACAAAATTTCACATTTACGCTTTCAGGCTACGCGCCCGGATTGCGCATGCCAATCGAGGCAACTAAAAATGAGGTTTTTCACGGCCTCGAAAGCACGGAATGAGAGATAAAATAGGTGATGACCCTTTGGGTCGTCAAATTCTCCACCTCTAAAACAACCGTTCGTCCTTGAACGGACAAAAGAAAGAAGTACCTGAGTCGGGGAAATAGATGAGGATAACGGCTCCGCATATCGGACTCGGACTCCCAGGTCGATGCCTCAGGAGGCTGACCTCTCCACTGAACATGATCTGAAGGAAAACTCTGGGATCTCAACTGATGAACCTGCCGGTCTAGAATAGCTACCGACTCCTCCTCATAAGACAAGTCCTTGTCCAACTGGACAGTGCTGAAATCTAACACGTGAGCTGGATCTCCGTGATACCTCCGAAGCATGGATACATGAAAAACTGGATGTATGGCTGATAAGCTAGGCGGCAATGCAAGTCTATAAGCCACCTCTCCCACTTAATCTAGAATCTAAAATGGACCAATGAATCTAGGGCTAAGCTTGACCTTCTTCCTAAATCTCATCACGCGCTTCATAGGCGACACTCGGAGAAATACCCGCTCACCAACCATGAAAGCTACATTTCGAAGCTTACAATCTGCATAGCTCTTTTGCCTAGACTGAGCCGAACAAAGCCTATCCTGAATGATCTTGACCTTGTCTAAGGCCTCCTGAACCAAATCCGTACAATAAACCAAGCCTCTCCCAGCTCGAACCATCCAACCGGAGACCGCCACCGCCACCGCCACCACCTACCATATAAAGCCTCATAAGGAGCCATCTGAATGCTGGACTGGTAGCTGTTGTTGTAGGAAAACTCCGCTAAGGGAAAAAAATGGTTCCAGGAGCCTAAAAAATAAATGACACAGGCTCGGAGCATATCCTCTAGAATCTGAATAGTCTTCTCGGACTGACCGTCAGTCTGGGGACGGAATGCTGTACTCAACTCAACCTGGGTGACCAACTCTCACTGAATTGATCTCCAGAAACGCGAGGTAAAGTGCGTACCCCAGTCCAAAATGATAGATGCCGGCACCCCATGAAGGCGAACAATCTCCCGGATGTAGATCTCAGCTAACCTCTCAGATGAATAGCTGGTTGCAACAGGAACAAAATGCGCTGACTCGGTCAGCCTATTAACAATGACCCAAACTGCATCAAACTTCTTCTGGGTCAACAGAAGTCCAGTAACGAAATCCATGGTAATCCTCTCCCATTTCCACTCGGAAAGTTCAATCCTCTAAAATAATCCACCAGGCCTCTGATGCTCATACTTGACCTACTGACAGTTCAAACATTGAGCCACATATGAAACTACAACTTTCTTTATTCTACGCCACCAATAATGCTGCCTCAGATCCTGATACATCTTCGCGATGCCCTGGTGAATAGAATACCGGGAACTATGGGCCTCCGCTAAGATCAACTCTCGAACCCCATCTACATTAGGCACACATACTTGGCCCTGCAATCTCAAAACTCCATCATCATTTAAGGTAACCTGCTGGGCACCTCCACGCTGCACCGTGTCTCTAAGGACACATAAATGGGGATCATCAAATTGTCGATCACGGATACGCTCCAATAATGAAGAACGAGCGACCGTGCAAGCCAATACATGAATGAGCTCAGAAACATCCAGTCTCACGAACTGATTGGCTAAAGCCTAAACATCCAAAGCAAACGGCCTCTGACTGACTGGAATATAAGCAAGACTGCTCATACTGGCTGACCTCTTACTCAAAGCATTGGCCACCACATTGGCCTTTCCTGGGTGATACAAGATAGTAACATCATAATATTTCAACAACTCCAACCACCTTCTCTACCTCAAATTCAACTCCTTTTGCTTGAACAGATACTGAGGACTCTTGTGATCAGTGTGCACCTCGCACGTCACACCATATAGATAATGCCTCCAAATATTCAAAGTGTGAACAATGGCTGTCAACTATAGATCATGAACCGGATAATTCTTCTCGTGGATCTTCAGCTGCCTTGAAGCATAGGCAATGACTCTGCCATCCTGCATCAATACTACACCAAGCCCAATACGAGAAGCATTACAATAGACTGTATAAGGCCTCGAACCTGTGGGCAAAACCAATATCGATGTCGTAGTCAGAGCCATCTTGAGCTTCTAAAAATTCGCCTCACACTCATCTGACCATCTGAACTGGGCACCCTTCTGGGTCAATCTGGTCATCGGGGCTGCAATAGATGAAATCCCCTCCACGAATCGACGATAGTAGCCTGCCAACCCTAAGAAACTCCGAATCTCTGTAGCTAATGCTGGTCGAGGCCAGTTCTTGACTGCCTCAATCTTCTTTGGGTCCACCTGAATACCATCGGCTGATACAACGTGACCCAGAAATGCAACCGAACTCAACCAGAACTCACACTTTGAGAACTTAGCATATAACTGATTATCCTTCAGAGTCTGAAGAACCACTCTGAGGTGCTTCTTGTGCTCCTCCTGGCTGCGGGAGTATATCAGAATATCATCAATAAAGACTATCATGAACCAGTCCAAATAGAGCCTGAGCACTCGATTCATCATCTCCATAAATATTGCTGGTGCATTGGTCAACCCAAATGACATGACCAGGAACTCGTAATGCCCTTACCGAGTGCGAAATACTATCTTAGGGACATCGGATGCCCTAATCTTCAATTGATGGTAGCCAGATCTCAAGTCTATCTTTGAAAACACCTTGACACCTGAAGCAGGTCAAACAAATCGTCAATCCTCAGCAGCGGATACTTATTCTTGATTGTAACTCCGTTCAATTGCCAGTAATCAATGCACATCCTCATCGAACCATCCTTTTTCTTCACAAATAACACCGGCGCACCCAAGACGAAACACTGGGTCTGATGAAAACCTTCTTAAGAAAATCCTGCAACTGATCATTTAACTCTTTCAACTCTGGCGGGGCCATGCGATACGGTGGAATAGAAATGGGCTACCGGAGCTAGATCAATACAAAATTCAATATCCCTATCGAGCAGCATACCCGGTAGGTCTGAAGGGAAAACCTCAAGGAACTCTCGAACAATGGGTACAGAGTCAATAGAAGGGACCTCTGCACTGCTGTCGCGAACATACGCCAAATAAGCTAAACACCCCTTCTCGACCATGCGTCGAGCCTTCACATATGATATAACACTGCGAGTGGCATGACCTGGGGTCCCTCTCCACTCCAAACAGGGCAAATCCGGTAAAGCCAAGGTCGCGGTCTTGGCATGGAAACCGAGGATAGCATGATACAGGGACAACCAATCCATCCCTAATGTGACATCGAAGTCGACCATGTCAAAGAGCAACAACTCAACACGGGTCTCAAGACCCTCAAACACTACCACACAGGAATGATGAACCCGGTCAACCACAATGGAATCACTCACTGGTGTAGACACATATACAAGAATACTCAATGAATCACAAGGCATAACCATGTACGGTGCAAAATAGGATGACACATACGAATACCTAGACCCTGGGTCAAATAGCACTAAAGCATATCTATCACAGACCATAATAGTACCTGTAATGACAGCATCTGATGACTCAGTCTCTGGCCTAGCTGGACCTCATCTCTGGGATGGTCGGCTGCTGGCTGGCCTCTACCTCTGGTGGTATGAGCTCCACCTCTATGACCTCTGCCTCCACCTCTAGCATCTCTACTACCACATCTAGCTGGATGGGTAGTCCGTGGAACCTTTGGTGCCTGAACCATAGCACAAGAACTCTGATGCTGAGAGCTGCCATAAACTCGAGGGCAATATCTGACAATGTGCCTCATGTCGCCACAAGCGTGGCAAGACCTCAGCTGTTGCGGCTGAGCACCCCTCAATCTTAGGCAGTCCCTCCTGATGTGACCATACTCACCACACTCATAACATCCACGCAAATGTTGTAGTTGAGGAAACTGAGATTGACCCTATCGACCTGAATGACCACCTGAAGTGCCATGAGTGACTTAGTGAGCTGACTGAAAGGCCCTAGGAGGATGACCTCTACCATAAGAACCTCTACCTCCAGACGAGGTACCACTGAATCTGCCTACATGATGGGGCCTCTTATCTGATCCATGACTACCTCTCTGTGGCAGAACTATCTCAACTCTACGGCCCACATTGGCCACCTCCCGTAAAGTGATCTCACTCCCGGCCTAAGCCACTATACCCGGCTGACCTGCCACCCCTGGCTGAACCACTGGAAGCAAACCCACTCGAATGACACCCTCTATGAAGCCTACTAATCGGACTAGAGCGTCCTGAAGAACTGGGGTTGCAATGAACCCCTCAGGGACCTGACCAGCCCACCGGGATTGCTGGGACTGGAACCTCCTCCTCAAAATCAACCTGAGGATCCGCCACTAGGGCTGCTGCTGGGGACTCGGACTACTGAGCGGTAGATGAAGAAGCGCACGTTCTCCCCATCTATGAAGGAACAGAGTAGAAATTCAATCGGTGGTTGAGAAACAGAACCGCACGTCAAGAAAGATCAAACGTGAAGTTTTACTAACTCTATAGCCTCTGGGGATAAATACAGACGTCTCTGTACCGATCCCTCGGACTCTACCAATTTTTTCCGTGAGTTGTGAGACCTATGCAACCTAGTACTCTCATACCAACTTGTCACGGCCCAGATTTCCCACCTCGGGAGTCGTGATGGCGCCTACTAGTAGGAGCTAGGCAAGCCAAACTTAATCATTTTTCATTAAGCACCTATTCTTTTTTAATAATTAACAGCATTAAAATAAAGGCAACATAATTAAATTCGCAAGAGGAAGTCTTAAATTTCAAATAACTGAATAAAATACGGAATTCCCAACATGAATCTATACCCAAGAACTGGAGTCACATACTCACGAACATCTAAGAATACTAAACACAAGGTATGAAAGAAACATCTCCTTTTTGTCTCGGATACAATGAGATAACAGTCAAGTATAAGGATAGGGGAGACTCCGGGCCTGCGGATGCTTGCAAGGCAACCTCGGTGTCTCGCTGGATTGGAAACCTGCACCCACGCTACTGGAGCTGCTGACCAAAACCTGTATCTGTGCAAAAGAGCACAGAGTGTAGCATCAGCACAACTGACCCCATGTGCTGGTAAGTGCCTAGCCTAACCTCGGCGAAGTAGTGACGAGGCTAGGACCAGACTACCAGATAAATTTGTGCAGTTCAAATATATACATACAACGAAAAGAAATACAGGAAGTAACAGTCAATAACAGAAGGGGGAACATGTTATGGGGAGGCAATAGTTACAATTAGGAAACCACGATATAAAGATAGAAGCAGCCAAATAATTTACAGCGAGTCAAGTAACGAATATTCCAAATAAAACACACTTGAATCAGCAACTGTTGCGGCGTGCAACCCGATCCTCAAATATCATTGTTGCGGCGTGCAACCCGATCCATGAATATCATTTAACATTGTTGCGGCGTGCAACCCGACACTCAAATATCATTGTTGCGGCGCGCAACCCGACCCATAAATATCATTGTTGCGGCGTGCAACCCGGTCCATATGGATATTATTTATCATTGTTGCGGCATGCAACCCGATCCATATCATTTATCACTGTTGCGGCGTGCAACCCGATCCATATCATTTATCACTGTTGCGGTGTGCAAGCCGATCCATATCATTTATCACTGTTGCGGAGTGCAACCCGATCCATATCTTTTACCACTGTTGCAGCGTGCAACCCGATCCACCAATATCATTCTCCCTCATTGACAAATACGGGGCAAAGAAGTAAACAAACAATGGAAGAAAATCCCGGCAAGCTAAGGTTAGACCAAACACTTACCTCGACTTCCACGGGCAAATCAATCCACAACAACCTCTTTCCCTCTCGAATTCGGCTCCAAATCAGTCAAATCTATACAATAATGTTTCCATAGTATCAAATATATGCTAAACGAATCAAACCCAATGCCTAAATATAAATTTCCAAACTTTCTTCCCAAAATTCAAAAAATTGACCCCGGACCCGCTTTGTCAAAACATGAGGTTCGGACCAAACTCATATCACCCATTCCCCCACGAACCTGATTATATAATTTATTTTCAAATTCAACCCCAAAACGAGGTCTAAATCGAGAAAATATAAAAAGCCCTAACTCTACCCAATTTCCCCAATTTCAAACCTAGAGTACATGATTTAAGCTAGGGAATTTGATAAATAATGATGGAAAATGAAGAAAACAAGTTGGAATTTACTAACCCAAGTGGTCTTGAAGAAAGGGGGCTTCAATAGACGTCTAAGTGCTTGGAGAAGAAAGGAGTTCGTGTATTTTTGAAGGAATCCCGTAGCTACTATGTTCTGAAATTTAAAATATAACTGCAAAATTTACCCTTCGCATTCGTGAGAAGGAGGTCGCGTTGGCGAAGGATGGGCTGGTTCAAGCATCGCGAATGCGGAAGGTCAAACGCGAACGCGTAGAAGGATGAGGCTAGGTCCAGGGAGTTGGACTACGCGAACGCGTGGACCTACATGCGAACGCGATGAGGAAAGGCTGGGACCCTATGCGAACGCAGTCCAGCCATCGCGAACGCAAAGAAGGAAAGACTGCTTGGCCCTCGGAGTTCAATAACTCTATGCGAACGCGAAGCAATGAATGTGAACGCGATGAACGATGAAGCCGAAGCTTCGCGAATGTGTGAGATACTTCGCAAACGCGATGAAGGATGAAGCTGAAGCTTCGCGAACGCGTGAGATACTTCACGAACGTGAAGAAGAAGCTGAGTTCTGCAATAGCTGAAGAAAACCTGCACATTTCCTAAGTTCAAAACCACCCTGGAACACCTCCGAAACACTCCCGAGCCCTCGGGTCTCCCAACCAAACACACACCCTAACTCATCAACATCCTATGAATTTGACCGTGCGATCAAATTTCCAAAATAACATCGAAAACAAGGAATCAAGCCTCCAAATCATTAGTTTTTCAACAAACTTCATAAACTTCCAAATTTAGAGTTTTAAGTCCGAAATATGTCAAATGACGTCCGATTTCAACCAAATTTTACAGAAAGTGCTTAAACCACATATAAGACCTGTACCAGGTGCCGGAACCAAAATACGGGCCCGATACCAATGTGTTCTAATCAATTTCCATTTTTATTTTCCTTAACAATTTCAAAAAAACAATTTCTTTTAAAAATTTATTTCTCGGGCTCGGGACCTCGGATTTCGATTTCGAGCATACGCCCGAGTCCATATTTTTCTACGGACCCTTCGGGACCGTCAATCACGGGTCCAGGTCTGTTTACCCAAAATGTTAATCGAAGTCAAATTTATTCATTTTAACATCAAAATTTAGCATTTTTTACGGAATTTCACATTTAAGCTTTCCGGCTACGCGTCCGTACTGCGCACGTAAATTCTAGCAAGTAAAAATGAGGTTTTTCAAGGCCTCAGAAGCACGGAATGAGAGAGAAAATAGGTGATGACCCTTTGGGTCGTCACACATGTTAGTTTCAGTTGCAAGGTTTTTGTTGAAATCAGTGACTTTACTGATCAGTGAATGATGATGAGTTATTAGATTTGTGCATACTCTCATTTTCTTTTCTTGTTGCATAATTGCAAACAAAATACAGATGATCAAGATCCTAAACAAACATAAATAGTGTTGAATTTTTTACAAATAAACTAAATAACTTCAGCTCTAGACCTGAAGTTTGCCAGTTATAAAAAAAAACTTTAGCTCGAGAGCTGAAGTTCGCTAGTGACAAAAATAAAAACTTCAGCTATAGAGCTAAAGTTCGCCAGTCACAGAAATAAAAACTTCAGCTCTGTGAGCACGTGATTTTTGCCTCATATGAGAATTGTTCCCAAAATTTCAAAATAAATAGTTTTGCATTATGTGTGTGAATTTTGTTATTTGTTTGCATTTGTGTATGCATGTTATTTGTTTGA
>MU702342.1:2402-19456 GCA_026770625.1 Nicotiana glauca | reverse complement strand
TTTAGGCTTGAAATGCCGAAGTTTGAATTTTTGAAGTTCCGGTCCGATAGTGAGTTTTTGATCCGAGGGTTGGATTTGAATTCCTGAAGTTTCTGTAGCTCCGTCATGTCATTTGGGATGTGTGTGCAAAATTTCAGGTCATTCGGACGAGGTTTGGTTAGGTTTTTGATCGAAAGCGTATTTGGTTAGAATTTGAAGTTCTTAGGCTTGAATCCTTGATTTAATCGGGTTTCCGGTGTTGTTTGAGTTGTTTTGAGGATTGGTGCAAGTTCGAATAAGGTATTAGGTGGTATTGGTGCTTTTGGCTGAGGCCCCGAGGGCCTCGGGATGATTTTGGGTGGTTAACGGGGAAATTTTCTAAGTTGTTGCAGCTGGTATGTTTTCCCTTCTGGTATTTTCGCTTCTGCGGTTTGGAAACTGCAGAAGCGGAGCCGCAGAAGCAGCTTCCTCATTGCAGAAGCAATTTTTGGCTTCCCCTCAGAGACCGCAGAAGCGGTCATATTTCCGCAGAAGCGGGACCGCTGGAGCGGTCATGTGTCCGCAGAAGCGGAATTTTCCCCTTTAATGAGAAACCGCAGAAGCGGTTATTTTGCCGCTTAAGCGGGACCGCAGAAGCGGTCCCTTGTCCGCAGAAGCGGAAATGCCTGGGCAGAAATAGGAAATATCGAGGGTTTAATTTCATAAGTTTGAAAATCAATTTTGAGCTCGGGCAAGGGCGATTTTGAGAGGATTTTGAAGAGGAGATTATTGGGTAACATTTCTATGATCCTTTCTAGTTATATTCCATCATTTAGTAGTTAAATCCACCTTTTAAATTCGAATTAAGGATCAAAAATGGAAGAAATTCGGCGAAAGTTCATTGACTAAACTATTGGGGTTTGAGGGGGCATTTGACCTCCGATTTCTGAGATTTTTATATGGTTAGACTCATGAGAGTACGAGGTTTCTGAAAACGTAAAAATTATTCGATTCCGAGATGATGGTTGGAGGGGCATTTTGGTCATTTTACCTATTTTGCGCCCTAGTTTTAATTTTAATAGTGGAATCAGTTGTTTGCAATATTATTTATGATGTGTAATTGAATTGAATAGATTTGGGCCATTTAGAGTCGGATACTCGTGGCAAGGCATCGTTCCCTAGTTGATTTTGCACCGGTTCGAGGTAAGTGGCTTGCCTAACCTTGTGTGGGGACTTCGTCCCTTAGAATGTGATAATTGGTAATTGAATGTCTTGTACGTAAGGTGACGAGTGCGTACTTGAGCAAATTATTGAAACCCGGATTTTTACTTAATTACTTGATTTGGATTCTCTTTCATATTTGCCTTACTTTACTTGCCTTTATAGCCTGTGCTAGCGTAGAAGAGCATGTTTAATTAGTCCAAGCTGCCTATTTGTTTAAAGTGTCTTAACTGTGATTACGTGTAGCATGTTAGGCCAGTATTCTTTGATGCCTTGTATTGTTGTACTTAAATTTCTGAATATTTCTCTGATGTTGGTTGCGCATTTACATTGGGACTACGGATGCAGGATTCCGAGAGTTCCCCCTTGTTTGTTTAATTTGGGACTACGGGTTTGATTCCCGGGAGATCCGCCTGCATTTTACTTTGGGACTACGGGTTTGATTCCCGGGAGATCCCCCTGCATTTTACTTTGGGACTACGGGACGGTATCCCGGGAGATCCCCCTGCACACTGATGATTGGACTACAGGACGGTATCCCGTGAAATCCTTTGATATTGATATGAGATTTGGACTACGGGACGATATCCCGGGAGTTTCATTGGACAGTTGAGGTAAAAGGGCTACAAGACGGCATCCTGGGAGACCCTCGTCGGTATTCTTGTAATTTTATTGTATTTACTCTATGTTTCTATTTTGTCTTGCAGTGTTATATTTCATTGAACTGTCTTATCACACCGCTGTGTTCATTAGTTTTCATCAGACTTCAATACGGTTAATATCTTGCTATTTTATTATTTCTGTCTCAGTAGGGCCCTGACCTTTCCTCGTCACTACCCAATCGAGGTTAGGCTTGGCACTTACTGAGTACCGCTGTAGTGTACTCACGCCTCTTCTGCGCATGTTTTTCATGTGCAGATCCAGGTACCTCTACGCAGGCGCATTATCAGTAGTTGCAGAGAGCATTTTGGAGACTTGAGGTATATCTGCTGCGTCCGCAGACTGGAGAGTCTCCCTCTCACTCTACCCTTTAGTTAACTAGATGCTATTCTGTTCTTCCTTGTTATAGACTTCCTGGATGATTAGAGCAGTTTTATGTATTATTCTTAGCCTGTGTTGCCCGTGGGTTCCCGGGTATTTGGGATGACTCTAGAATTTAAAGTATTAAAGTGTATGTGCCAGGCGGCAACCGTATACATTACTCATGTTATTTAGTTTTGATTATAAATTCCGCAATTGTTATTACTTCCGCAATGTGTTAGGCTTACCTGGTCGTGAAGACTAGGTGCCGTCATGACGTGTTCACAATTGGTGAACTAGGGTCGTGACAGTTAGTTACACCCACCGAGGACGATGTCTTGAAGCTCTGGGGAAGGGGATGGGGGTTAAAATGGTAGAGAATGCTAAATCTCATTGCTTGATCCCAGTTGTTGCACCTGGTATCGTGAGGCTGAGTACCGGGCCCCTGCCGTCTTCGGTTGACGAGCAACCAACAACCAGCACTGCATTCCACAAAGCGACTTCTTATTCTTCACCGCCATCAGCTTCATCCCCTTCTTCACCAATGCTTCCATCAGCAACTGCTACATCATCTCCACCGGCTGCACCTGACCAAGTAAAAGGTGTTCCTCTTCCCTAATCCCCAGCTCATGGGAATTTGGGGCAAAATTGTGCTACCCCTTCTGAAGATCCACAAAGGAGGAGGAACGTTACTCTTTCGGTCTCCACTAGATGGAACTTGCTATCCTGGCCGGTGGAACTTGCTAATTACTTAAAGCCTTTGGCTTCAGAGAAAGATTGGGAAAAGATATATGCTCTCTCGGGAGAGTTCTTGTTGAACAATTCCATGCACAACGCCGCAACGGTATATTCTTTACTTCTTTTATTGTTTCTTCTATTTTTGCCTAAACATATCCTGAGTTTTCCTTTCATACTTTGTAGGCCAACTTTCTCGCTTCCAAAGGCCTTCAAAGGTTGTTTCGAGAAAAGGAGGAACTTATCACCGAGGGGGATCAATTGTTGACGGGATCAAGCCATTATTTGCCTCTTTGAATTGGAAAACAAAGCTGCTGAGGTTGTTGTGTTGGAAACTCGTTTGTAGCAAAGGGAGCAGGAAGTGGAGACCTTTAGCCAAGAGATTGCCCCATTGAGGGTCCAATTTGAAGAGGTTAGTGCAAAATGGGTTGAAGTCCATAATATCGTTATTGTTGCATCTGATCGTGAGGATGCCTACGCTGAAAGGTTGACCAATTTAGAGGTAGCCTTGAATTCCAAGATTGGAGAGCTAGATGCTGCGGGGATGAAGTATGCCAGTTGGAGGAGAAGCATAAGAGGACCACTGAGCATAATAGAATTTTTAGCTTTACTTTCCGCGATCTTGATATTAGCCTCAAGTCCATTAGATTCGCCTGAGAAAACCTTTTTTCCGAGGTCAACTAACTCAAAGAAAAACTTAAGCACCGAGCGACTACATACAACATGGGGAGAAAAACCTTGGAAGAGGCCAAAGCTGGTATCATTGACTTTGATGCCGAAATTTCTAAGGCCTGTGAGCTTGAGTTAGTTGCTAAAATTGTTCCCCAAATAGGGCCTGATGCTCCTGGTCCTTCTAGTTCCGGTTTCAAGTTCTCTGGAACTGAATAAGAATCAGAATATGATGACGTTGAGGGCCCAAATGATGAAGGCCAAAAGGTTGATCCATCGACAGATCTACCTAATCCCCCTAGAGGCGCGGACACTTCTCTTCCTCTAGGTTCCGGAGAGGCAGCAGTTTAGTTTTTCCATCCCTTTTCCAAATTTTGTACTTGACCTATTTTTGGCATGTTTATTGTAAATAAATTTTTTTTTGGCATGAGTCTTTTTGCGTTCTTTCCTTTGCAAGTTTTAACTTTGCAATCCTTTTTTTCTTAAGTGTTTCTCGCAAGTTTTTCTGTTAGCTTTTGATTATACAAGGCCTTGTGTGTATTTTTTCCCAAAAGAATCTGTATTTTGGGCATAAATTTGTCCGAGATAAACCCTTTAATGTGAGGGTTTTTATAAGTATTTATGCAAGTTTGCTCTTTGCTTCTTTTCGTGTAAGGCTTCAGGTGAATCTTTCCCCGAAGGCATTTTGATTCCGGGCATAAATTCTTCTGAAACCAACCGTTAACGTGAGAGTTTTTATAGAGAAGGCCCTCTTATGTTTACGATGCTCTTGAAGAGGACGTCTCCTATTCGTTACACTATTAGCATTTGAAGTACTTGTTTGACTTTCAAATGACGAAGTTAATTTATCGTTCAGACAAGAACAAGATATAAACAAGACTTCATTTTATTCCTTCTATTTTCAAAAAGTACATAAGCATTTGTTATGCTGAATAAAGAAATTGTCATTACTTGTGGCTAACTTGTGGCTAACTTGTTTTTACGAGGCTGGCCGCATAGTCCCGATCCCGATAATACAACTATGTTTCCGTTTTTTGGTTCCCGGTCGACGTGGCAGTAATTGTTTCCGTATTATCATATTATTCCTTCCCACTGTTTGAATGCGAAGAATGTAAATTGGAACACTAGAAGTCTTCTACATTCGAGGATCCCACTAATGAATTGCTAGATAATCCTTAACTCGGTAACATACTTTCTTTCCCCTTAGGAATTTATACTATCGAGCGAAGGACAATCTAACAACTCTCTTGTGGTTTGCACTTCTGAATGGTCGGGTAACCTTTGCTCGATGGCAAAATTAACTTCCCGGTGGGAATTTTTCTATAGAGCAAAAGATCTAGCCGTCCTAAAATGGCTCTTTGCTTGTGTGCCTTGTTATTAAAGGTCTTCTTGTTGTTGTTGAAGCTTTCTTCATAGCATGCTTTATGTTGATGCCTCGTTATAAACTTCGCCAGAAAAACCCATTGGGATAAAAACTGGACGAAGGGAAAAAGAGTGCAGCACTAACTTTCAGTTCAGGTGATGTTCATCAACAATAATATCTTTTTGAGGTGTGCCACGTTCCAATTGCTGGGCAACTTTTCTCCATCTTGATTCTCCAACTCATACAAACCTTTTCCGATGACACTTAAAATTCAGTAGGGGCCTTCCCATGTTGGACCTAGCTTCCCTACGTTGAGCTCCCGGGTGTTTTGAGTTACTTTTCTTAGGACCAAGTCTCCTACTTTGAAATAACAGAGGTTGGCTCTTCGATTATAATATCGTTCCATTCTCTGTTTTTGGGCTGCCATTCTTACATGCACCAAGTCCCTGCGCTCATCGAGTAGCTCCAAGCTGACTAACATTGCTTCATTGTTTGATTCTTCATCTGCTTGGAAATATCTCAAGGTGGTTTCCCCTACTTCCACCGGGATTAAGGCTTCTGCCCCATACACAAGGGAAAAAGGAGTTTCTCTTGTGCTTGATTTGGCTGTTGTTTGGTATGCCCATAAAATTTCAGGTAATTCTTCGGGCCATTTACCTTTAGTCGCTTCCAACCTTTTCTTGAGGTTTTGTATAATCACTTTGTTCATTGACCATTTATGTTCGGATGGTAGGGTAAAGAGGTTACTCTCTTTATTTTCAAATCTTCGACGAACTTTGTGACTTTCGCACCGATAAATTATGGCATATTATCACATGCTATCTCTTTTGGTATTCTGAACCTGCAAATTATATTTTTCCATGAGAAATCAACCACCTCATGTTCGCTGATCTTCTGACAAGGACATGCTTCCACCCACTTAGAAAAATAGTTAGTAAAATCCAAAAGAAATCTTGCCTTACCAGGAGTCGGCGGCAGTGGTCCGACGATGTCCATCCTCCATTTTATGAACGGCTACGGGGACAGAACCGAATACAGTGGTTCTGCCGGTTGATTTACCAGTGGTGTGTAGGTTTGTCACTTATCGCATTTTTGTACGGAGTTTTGGCATCTTTTTCCATATGGGGCCAATAATATCATGCCCTTACCAGTTTTAGAACTATGGAATCTATGCCTGAATGGTTGCCACATTTCCCTTCGTGGACTTCTCGCATAATATAGTTAGCTTCGGATACCCCCAAACATCGGGCCGGCGGAGTTTGGAAAGAGTCTTTGTATAGTTGGCCTCTCTTGAAGCTATGTCGTGCTGCTTTAGTACGCAGCACACGAGACACTTTGGAGTCTTCGGGCAGCTTCATGTGCTCAATATAATCAATGATTTCATTTCTCCAATCCAGACCAAATTAGTCGTATTTACCTCATAGTGGCTATCTGCATCAAGGACTAAATGGCTCAATTGTAATACCATCCCGGACTCTAATCACTTCATTTGTATTGATGAATTGAGTTTAGAAAATGCACCTGCTTCTGCATTTCCTTCCCTCGGGATATGAGCAATCAACCACTCCCAAAATCGAGCCGATAAAGGCTGCACCTTTACCATGTATTGTTGTATGTGTTCTTCTTTAGTTTCGAAGATCCCCTAGACCTGATTTACCACCAGCTATGAATCACATTTGATTTATATGACGTCGTAATCTAGTCCTCAGGCTAGTTCAAGCCCTGCAATTAAAGTTTCATACTCTGCTTCATTTTCAGTTAAAGGAACCATTCTGATGGCTTGCCGTAGGTTTTCCCTTGAATGCGTGATTAATACTATACCACGATCGGTTCCTTTTATGTTGCAAGCTCCGTCCGTAAATAAGGTCCAAACCCCCAAAGTCAATTTCGACACCATTACTACCTCTTTGGTTGATAGAGGCAGCAATCCCAAATTAAAATAGGCCACATAGTCAGCCAAGACTTGTGACTTAGTTGTAGGCTTGGTTCATATTCTATGTCGAACTCACTCATTTTGACGGACCATTTGGCTAACCTACCCGAGAGCTCGGGTTTGTGAAGGATGTTCAGCAGAGAAAAAGTGGTCACCACAGCTATCGGGTGACATTGGGGGTAAAGCCTTAGCTTCCGAGCAGCAACTACGAGAGCTAAGGCCAGTTTCTCCAACTGTTGGTAGAGAGTTTCTACTCCCATTAAAATTTTATGAACGTAATAAATGAGAGATTGTATACCTTTGTCATCGCGGACTAAAACCACACTTATCACGACTTCCGAGACTGTGAGGCAGACTAACAGTGTTTCACCTTCCTACGACTTCGAAAGTAACGGAGGGCTCGACAAGTACCTTTTCAAATCTCTCAAAGCCTACTGGCACTCCGGGGTCCATTTAAAGTTGGTTTTCTTTCTAAGCAACATGAAGAAACTGTGACATTTTTCTGATGATCGGGAAATGAAACTGCTCAAAGCTGCCAATCTCTCTGTAAGCCTTTGGACTTCCTACACACTTGACAGTTGGTCTGGGATGTTTTTTCATGGCCTTGATCTTATCTGGATTTACCTCAATTCCCCTTTGCGATACCAAAAATCCCAGAAACTTGCCAGAGTTGACCTCGAACATGCATTTCTTGAGGTTAAGCTTCATATTATGCTTCATTAGGTTGTCAAAAGTTTCTTGCAGATGCTTAAGGTGGTCACCTGGTTTCAAAGACATAATGAGAATATCGTCTATATAAACTTCCATAGGTTTTCCTATTTGTTTTTCAAACATCTTGTTCACAAGCTGCTGATAAATGGCTCAAGCGTTCTTCACCATGAAGGGCTTCACATTCTAACAATATCTAATCGAAATTCATTATGAACGAAGTCTTTTTCCTGATCATCTGAGTTCATCTTAATTTGGTTGTACCTGAATAGGCATCTAGGAAACTCTTTAACTCGTGTCCAGCCATCGCATCGATCTTTTGATCGATGTTTGGCAGTGGGAACGAGTCTTTCGGGCATGCCTTATTCAAATCCTTTAATCTATACACATGCGAAATTTACTATTCTTCTTAGCAACTACGACTACATTAGCTAGCCAGTATGGATACTTTACCTCTCAGATCAAACCGATATTAAGTAAGAGAGTTACCTCTTCTTTGGAGAATCTATTCCGGGCTTCTGCAATAGAGCGTTACCTTTTGGAATCGGGTAACGAATTCTCGTAGCAACTCGGATTCTCCTTGTGCAATTCTGAATATGTCGATCATTCAGGCCTGCACCTTTCTGGATCGGCATGAGCCTTAATAAAAGAATCTGTGAGCATCTCAAAAGAATCTATGGAATGCTCGGGTAATAGTGAATACCACGTCAAGGCTCCTTTTGTGAGAGTCTCTCCAAATTTTTTCAGCAAATCAGATTCAATCTCGTGTGGAGCTAAATCATTCCCTTTTATCACCGTCTAGGTGGTTATATGCTCATGAGGGTCTGAGGTTCCATCATACTTTGGCACGTCTAGCATTTTAAACCACTTTGAGATTAAGTCTGGTGCAATGCTCGGTTTGTATGGCAACTGAGTATACTTCTTTGAGTCTGGTCCTTTCAGCACTGGTGGTGCACCCGGAATTTGGTCCATGCATATGTTCACCACTCTCATAAACCGTAAAAGTTGATTTTTGAAGGGGTCATTTTCGTTATTGCGACCGGATCCACTTCCTCCAACTCTATATGAACCAATCTCCACCCACGGGGGGTTGTTATCGACCATCTATATTGTTTGATTTGCGGGAGCATAGGAAGAATTGGATTTCCTCTATTCGCATTATTGGAAGCCCTATATAATGCCTGCTTCAATTCCGTCTTAACCTTATCTGCCCAGCCCGCGTGAGGTGGCCCAGAATAATTGCTTATTGCTCTTTTAAGACCCTTACCGCATCAAAAACATGTTCCTCTTCAGCATCATCGGGAGTTGTTTCCTGAACATGTCGAGGACATCGCTTGTCATGTACTACCGTGGCATTGTTCCCTTCATTGTGGGTGTCAGTGATTGAATCCTCGAAATGAGGCCGATCCCCTCGAACCTCGAGATTGTGCGTGTTGTTAAAAACGTTATTTGTAATTTTTTATGATCAAAATAATCATAAAAAAATAATCAAAACACGTTAGCAAAAAAAAGGCAAGGATCAACTTAATTACACGGCTGTCTAGGCCCCACGGTGGGTGCCCAACTGTTTACTCATAAAATGGTACAGTTGAATTTGTACATGGTTTCTAGACAAGTGAATTAATTCGATCCTGAAGTACTAAGATAATTGAGAAAATGTGTAACACTTACCCTTGGTATCAAGGCGAAATAACAGAAATAAAGATTCTGGTAGTGAAGCCTCCGGACGCGCAACAGTAACAAGAAAAAAAACAAGAAGATAAAATTGTAAAAAACTCATGTTATTTACAATGATAACAGAGCTTACTATTTATAGTTAAGCCTAGAGAACAAGGTCCTATGATCGTGTCCTTTTTAATGTCAATTATGAGGGTCATTGATAAAATGTATAAGGTGAGCATAAATGACTAGTTTTTTAAAACAGGTGGTGTAGTTAATGTTGTGGAATGTTCTTCATTAATGCCACCGGCCGGAAGGTATTCATTGCCTCTTTATGAGTGTCATTCCTCATGGCGCCATACGGGACAATGGCCTTCGGTTCCACGTGTCATTCGGTCACCTGTCATAACATATTTTACTCTATACCGTTTACTCAATAGTAAGAAAAAGAACAAAAACTATCTGTTCCATCTATATAACGTCGCTAGTTGTCGGGAAATGAACTACTTAAATTGAAGTTAAAAAAAAATTATATTCTTGCAACAAAAAAAAAGTTCATTTTTTGAGAGGAAGTTTAAATCTTCTTCAAAAAACAAATAAACAAAATTTGCAAAAAAATGTATTTGTTCGATCAGTTTAGAATTGATTAGATAAAAGTTGAACAATTTCAAGAAATTGCACCGAAATCACTTGCAGTAATCAAAGCGTGCGTCCTGTCTAATTTTTAATTGATTTTTGTCCGAAGGAACTAGTTTTGTCATTGAATAAAAGATATTACTACTATATAGAAGAGCATTCATGCCAGCTTGCCGATCAAGGCCATTTTTGGTAATTCCTGATTTATATGCCTTATGGAAATTGTACTTTATTGCTTTATCCGTGTGCATTTCTTGCATTGGACAAAAAGCCCATAGACCTTTTGGTTCTCTCGTGCTATGTGATATCATCATTTTGAAGGTCTATTTAGCCCTTAATTTTGGCTTTTGTACATCTGTTAGTACCTTCATGGGTTTCAGCTAAGACAAATAATATTTCAATCCTTTTTCGTCATTCTACAGCTTCCTTGTAAACCGTGTTCGCTGCAAGTATTCATATGTCTATTCTTGTTGTCCCAACTTCCTACTTTCTTAAATTTGAATTTCCTCTATGACTATAGCGACATACAATGCAAAAACATCTCTGACTTGAAGTGTTGATCTGGTAGCGTTTACCAAAATGCAATTCTCCTAAATGAAAGAAACACTACAACAAAAATTCTTTTCTGATAGGTGAAATACTAACCAAAAACCAATAATGAAAACCCATAATAATTGAATGTTTTTAAGTAACCAGAAAACCAGTGAAGAACGCTACGATATATTTAGCATTCTCTATCTGCAAAACTCAAATACTGACCAAGCTGAACAAAAAAGGAAGTAACCAAATATGCCACTTTTTAACTAACCCAGTCAACAAGAATGAGGTGAAAGCATGGATACTTGTATCCAACACTAAACTCAGCCAGCACACACACA
Organism: Nicotiana glauca; assembly: GCA_026770625.1. Classification (NCBI taxonomy): domain Eukaryota; kingdom Viridiplantae; phylum Streptophyta; class Magnoliopsida; order Solanales; family Solanaceae; genus Nicotiana; species Nicotiana glauca. Next base: position 8,676 of record MU702342.1, on the reverse strand, counting down.
TATACAAAAAAGCCCTGTCACTATATTTATATTATCCTATTTTTAGGATGATAGTCTACAGATTATTTTGGATAACCTTTTTTCCATTTAAATGTTTTCTTTCAATAGTTCACTTGATATTAGCAAGCAAAAGTAGGAAAAATACATGAAATACGAAAAAAATAACTTAAAATAGAAGATGAAACTTCTGAACTAATTACTATCAGTAATTTATTGGTGTCTCTTTAAGAATTTCTCTTGAAAAATTATTGTACACTATCAATAGATTGTATCCTATATGTTTTACTTTATACATAATTGAATTTATAGTGGTAAAGGATGAGAGACACATCAAAATTCAAATGCACACACATATGCCTTGTGTTAATAATTGTATTAATTGTTCTCAGGTAAGGAAGAAGGGAGGAAACGAAACTGATGAAATTTTTTTTGTCTTTACGTTTTATTTCAAATGTATATGCGTCTTCGTTTTATCTTCTTATTTATAGTTAAGTTTATATCGGTGTTACTTAAGCGACAAATTGTAACCGTATAGATTCTTGGAAATTTGTTGATTAAACCAATGTGGATAATAATATGTATGTTATGTGGTGGATAATAATGACTTAGTTAGTAATGTCTTTTCAATATAACGACGTAAATTTAAAAAAAATAAAAAGAAAAAAATATCATGTTTGATATAGTGTTGGGCTTGGAGTAGAAAGAATGAAAGTAATTGCGCCATTTATCTACATACAATACAATGAAGTGGTTGCTTGTTTTGCTTATGCACCTGGAAACGGACTTACATAGTTCGTTTTGGTTTTCTATTTTAACAGTAATGATACAGTTGCATATACCAACAGAAAGCAGAAAAAGAACTGAGATAGCACCTGAAATAAATCAATAATTATTCTTTATTGTGGGAAGGATCGAAGGCGAGGAATGTAGACGGGTATAAATTGTGGTTATCCGGAGTCGTGAAGGGCAAGAACAGAGTGGGCATTTTGGTGGACAGGGAGTTTAGAGAGTCGGTGGTAAAGGTAAGACGGGTGAATGACAGATTGATGGTGATTAAGGTAGTAGTTGGAGGGAGCACTCTGAATGTCATTAGCGCTTATGCGCCGCATACGGGCTTGGACGAGGAGGTAAAAAGGCGCTTCTGGTAGGTGCTGGATGAGGTGGTGCGGGGTATTCTGCCGACGGAGAAGCTATTCATAGGAGGGGATTTCAATGGTCATATTGGGTCGTCTGCTGGTGGCTATGGTGTGGTGCACGGTGGCTTCGACTTTGGTGATAGGAACGGGGATGGCACCTCACTGTTGGATTTTGCTAGAACTTTTGAATTGGAGATCGTAAACTCTATGTTTCCGAAGAGGAAGGAACATTTGGTTACTTTTCGGAGTATGGTGGCTAAGACTCAAGTTGACTATCTCCTCCTCAGGATGTGTGATAGGAGGTTGTGCAAGGATTGCAAGGTAATCCCGAGTGAGAACCTCGCAACTCAACATAGGCTCCTAGTGATGGACGTCGGTATTTGGATGAAGAGGAAGAAGAGGTTTGTATGGGGTCCGTCGAGGATCAGGTGGGGAGCTTTGTCTAAGGATAATGCGCAAGAGTTGGAGGGGCGGCTGACAAATATGGGTGCCTGGAAGAGTGGTGGGGACGCTAGCGCTATGTGGACGACGACAGCGGACTGTATAAAGGAGGTAGCAAGAGAGGTGTTGGGAGTTTCAAAAGGCTATTATGGCGGGCACCAAGGCGACTGGTGGTGGAATGAAGTGGTCCAAGGTAAAGTGGAAGCCAAGAAAGCAGCGTGCATTAAGTTAGTAGAGAGCACCGACGAGGATCAAGGGAGAGCGAACAGAGAAAGATATAATGAGGCTAGGAAGGAGGCGAAAATAGCGGTCACAGAGGCTAAGAGTGCTGCTTTTGGTAGGCTTTATGAGGAACTGGGGGCAAATGTGGGGATTAGAAGTTATTTCGATTGGCCAAAGTGAGAGAGAAGAAGGCTCGCGATCTGGATCAAGTGAGGTGTATCTAAGACGAGGACGGTCGAGTATTGTTGGAAGAGGCCCAGATTAGGCAAAGATGGCAGTCGTACTTTCATAAACTTCTGAATGAAGAGGGGGATGGAAACATCGTGTTAGGGCAACTGGGGCACTTCGAGAGTCACCGAGACTTTAGGCATTGTAGGCGCATTAAGGTTGAGGAGGTCGTGGGTGCGATGGGTAAGATGAGTCGGGGCAAAGCGACCGAACCTGACGAGATTCCAGTAGAGTTTTGGAGATATGCGAGTAGGGTAGGCTTGGAGTGACTGACCGAGCTGTTTAATGTTATCTTCAAGACAAATCAGATGCCTGATAAGTGACGGTGGAGTACAATGGTTCCGGTGTACAAGAATAAAGGGGATATCCGAAATTGTAACAACTATATGGGTATCAAGTTTCCAAGTTATACCATGAAAGTCTGGGAGAGGGTGGTGGAAATGAGGATAAGGAGGGCGGGGTCTATATCAAAACCAGTTCGGGTTCATGCCGGGCCGTTCTACTACGGAAGCTATCCACCTTATCAGGAGGTTGGTGGAACTATACAGGGATAGGAAGAGGGATTTGGATATAGTGTTTATTGACCTAGAGAAGGCATATGACAAGGTCCCTAGGGACGTCCTTTGGAGGTGTCTGGAGGTGAAAGGTGTGCTGGTGGCTTACATTAGGCCGATAAAGGATATGTATGATGGAGCTATAACTCGGGTTAGGACTGTGGGAGGTGATTCAGAACCTTTTCCATTGGTTATGGGATTACACTAAGGATCTGCGCTCAGCCCGTTCTTATTTTCTCTGGCGATGGATGCATTGACACACCATATCCAAAGAGAGGTGCCATGGTGTATGTTGTTTGCTGATGATATAGTTCTGATTGATGAGACGCGAGGCAGTGTTAATGGGAGATTGGAGGTGTGGAGGCAGACTCTAGAGTCTAAAGGTTTCAAGCTGAGTACGACTAAGACAGAATATGTGGAATGTAAGTTCAGCAACGTGACGGGGAAGCGGATGTGAAAGTTAGACTTGACTCACAGGTCATCCTCGAGAGAGAAAGTTTTAAGCACTTAGGGTCAATTATCCAGGGAGATGGGGAGATTGATGGGATGTTATGCATCGTATAGGAGTGGGGTGGATAAAATATAGGTTAGCGTCTGGAGTCCTGTGTGACAAGAATATGCCACCGAAACTCAAAGGCAAGTTCTATAAAGTGGTGGTTAGACCGGCCATGTTGTATGGAGCTGAGTGTTGGCCAAACAAGAATTCACATATCTAGAAGATGAAAGTAGCAGAAATGAGGATGTTGAGATGGATGTGTGGACATACTAGGCTGGATAAGATTTAGAATGAAGATATTCGGGAGAGGGTGGGCGTGGCTCCCGTGGACGACAAGATGCGGGAAGCGCGACTTAGATGGTTCGGACACATGTGGTGGAGAAGCCTAGATGTACCATCTAGGAGGTGTGAGCGGTTAACTTTGGCATATACGTGAAGAGGTGGAGGGCGGCCTAGGAAGTATTAGGGCGAGGTGATCAGGCAGGACATGGTGCGACTTCAGATTTCCGAGGACATGGCTCTTGATAGGAACATGTGGAGGTCGAGCATTAGGGAGGTGGGCTAGGGGGTAGTCGTGAGTTCTTCCCTCTTTGTACCGGGTAGTCTGTTAGAGTTTCATTAGGTTTGTTAGCGGTCTTTTTTGTATCCACATAGGTGTTTTGCATAGTTTTGTATTATTGTCTTTTCACTTATTTGTTGTGGATACTTTCTTTCTGGTATCTTTTATTGTTACATGTCTTTTCTCTTATTTCTTTTCTGATATTGTTGTCTTTCCTGTTGAGCCAAGAGTCTCCTGGAAACAGCCTCTCTGCCCTTTTCGGGGCAGGGGTAAGGTCTGCGTATACTCTACTCTCCCCAGACTCTACTAATGGGATTTTACTGGGTATGTTGTTGTTGTTGTTGTATTCTTTAAGCTACAAATTGTAAACGTATGGATTGTAAATGTATTTTTTATGTAATTCTTATCCAAAATGCTAAAAGTTAAAGTATTTCAAGGTATAAATGTTGGCCTTCAGTATTATATATCTAATGACTAGAGACGGCAAAAGGGCGGGTCAAATCAGATATTAACAGATCGAAAATAAGTAATGCAAAAAATAGATAAATTATCCGATTTATATTTAATACAGATAAAAAATAGTTTAACCGACGGATAATATGAATATTCATATTTTCCATGTCTTCTTTAATATGAATACTTTCGGGAGAATTGTTAGTCTCCCAAACTTGAGAAAACCCTAATTTGAAACTTTACAAATGTAAAAGTTAAACTCATTAGTTATTTATTTTCAAAGTGGATAATATGGTTCTTATCCATATTATTTGACCTTTTTTTAAAAATTCATTATTCAACCCATTTTCTAATGAATAATACGAGCGGATAACTATTTTTTTAAAATCATTTTGCCACCCCTACTAATGACCAATGAGGCTGCTTTAATGATAAAACATTCAAATAAATTGGATATTCGAATCATGTGAATAATAACTTCACACACTGTTGATTTTCCTTATAAGATAGAAATTGAGTTGGAAAAAAAATAAAAGAATTGAAAAGAAAGGAACAACATTATTCGTACGGTACACACAAAATCTTCATCTTCCTTGTTTTTTACGATTCAAAAACGCAAAACTGCAAGTAGCAGTGTCACGATCCGGGATTCCCACCCTCGGGATCTTTATGGCGCATAACATTTTACTTGTTAGATAAGTCAATATTAGAATAGCTTTTAGTCATTTTAACAATTCAAATTAAATAATAATCAAGAATCTGTAATAATTGAAATAGAGTGCGAAAATCATAACAATCGCAATATATAGATACAATCCTAGAACATGTATCACAAGTGCACGACCGATTAGAATTATACAAATAATGGTCTGAATGAAAGTAATACTGGCTGAAATGAAATAAACAGCTAGAATAAGGTAGGGGACTTCAGGGCTGCGAACACCGAACAAATGTACCTCAAGTCTCCGTCAGGCAATCAATATGAGCAATCTATTGACCATCGCTAGTACCGACTCCAAAATCTGCACAAGAAGTGCAGGCTGTAGTATGGATACAACCGACCCAATATACTATATAAGTACACATCCTAACCTCGATAAAGTAGTGACGATGCTAAGACGAGTCACTTATAATAACCTACACACAGTAATAATGATAACAAGAAAGGAACACAGTAACAATAATGCAGTCAACTTATGAAAATAAACTCAATCCTCGAAATTAGTAAAACCAGAAACATCAGTCTCCAGAATCTCGTATGAAAACACCAAAAGCTAACACAATGCAACAATGAAAACAAAACACATAATCCGTTGCAGCGTGCAACTCGATCCCACTCATACAAACATAATCCTCCCTCATTTCACCATATCAATTATCAAGAATAACATATAAAATCCATTGTTACATGCAACCCGATCCCACCATATAATCAGAATCAATATAATAATCCTCCCTTATTTTACCACATCAAAATCACATATAAAATCCGTTGTGGCATGTAACACAATCCCACCATGTAAATATCATTCCTCACTTATTTCACTCGTTGCGGCGTGCAACCCGATCCATAAACAAAATCAATAACCGTAATCAATTCAACAACTCAATTCACAAGAATCTCAACGATTAAAGAATCATGAAATCAAAGTCATAAAGGAACCTCGTACCAAATCAAGGAATGTTGCAACTAATATAAAGCAACAAGACAAGCCAAATATAAGACAGTTAAAATGTTACACGCACGCACGCGCACGCGCGCGCACACATATATATATATATATATATATGGCATTTTGAGTAGAATATTTTTGTAAAGAAATAAGTCATATGATGTGATTACAAAAAAAATAAAGTAACAGACCTATGACTTCAAATTCATCTGGTTTGTTTATTAAAAATAAAATGGTTGGTATCGTTTATGTTGATTTTTCTTACTGAAAATATTTATTACAAGAAAGTTATATCCATAAGAGTATAAGTATAGGTCCCGTATTACATCATTAGTGGAGTTGTTCAACTATTCAAGTTATAATTATCTAGTACTTTTGTGGATACAATACCCAAAATAATAACTTCTTAACGTGGACAGAAGTATTTTTTTTTTCAAGAGGAGGAGATTATCTTTTTACCATTATAAGAATTAAGCGTACTAATATTTTTACTCTTTATACGAGATTAGGAA
>MU702335.1:159149-184985 GCA_026770625.1 Nicotiana glauca | reverse complement strand
ACTACTCTTCTGCACATTTTTGTTGTGCAGATACAGGTACTCCCGTTCAGTTCTGTCAGCCTTGGAAGGAGGCGTGTCGGTAGAGACTTCAAGGTATATCTGCTACGTCCGTAGACTGAGGAGTCCCTTTCCAGCTTTCTGTAAAAAGTATAGTTCTTTCAGTATTTCTCCTTTGTATAGATATTCTTGAGTCAGAGCCTCTTATGTATCCCTTAGCTTGTGATTTGTGAGTTTTCGAATTTTGGGGAGTTTGTTAGCTTTGAGAATTGTTGAGGTATGTGCCGAGCGGCACCTTAAATCCTGTTTATTTTACCAGTTCAGTTTTATTTATTTTCTTCCGTAAATTTTGGTTTATCTTCCGCATTGTTAGGCTTACCTAGTCATAGGGACTAGGTGCCATCATGACATGTTCATGGAGGGTGAACTAGGGTCGTGACAACATTCCTCAGCTTTACAAATCATTCCGACCATTGGCCCGATGTTGTGGGCAGGCAACAGATTGTTTATCACATCAGGAGCTTCCTCATCCCGAAAAATGATTCTTTGAGCTTCAATCAAATCTTCAACTGCTCTTTTGAGGGTCCAACAGTCCTCTGTACTGTGTCTTACTGCTCCAGAGTGGTATTCACATATAGCATCAGCTCGGTGCGAGGGGGAATCGGAGTTCGACCGGTTGGGGGGCACCGGCTGCAACAGATCTAGCTTGATGAGCTTTTTGAACAAACCCGAGTATGATTCACCAATAGAGGTGAGCTAATTCCTTTTGAAAGGCTCTCTCGGGCGAGGATTGTACCGAGGAATATTTGATTGGGGATTATATGGAGCTTGGTAAGGATGGGCATTTCTGGGAGGTGGAGTTTGGCTTTGTTTATAATGTTGTGGCCGCGTGCAAAGTTGCGCGTTCATCACCGCATACCAACAAAACCAACCACCTGAACAGAACCTGGCTAATTTGCTCACACAACAACCTTATTAGTTTTGGGACATTTAACATATAGGAAATTTCATGTTGGGATGCAATGCACCTAACAGTTAAACGCTTCTACAGTGTGTTTGAACAGTTACATGTTTCATCCCGGCCTTAACAAACCCCTCTTTTTTTTTTATCTGCACCTCTTTTCTTCATTTTTGTTTCACTCTTGATTTTTCATCTTGTTTTGCCGCTCTTTTATTTTTGGTACTCTATTTTTCTCTTTTGTTTGTCACTCTTTTTTTTCTTGTTGCTCCCTTTTTTTCTTTTTTTTTTCACGCTTTCTTTTTCTCTTTTTTCACTCAATTCATTTTTTTTCCTTTTTTTTTTCAAGTTTATTTTTTCACTCAATTTATTTTATAGTTGTGATCGAATCCGATAGGGATTGCCTATGTATCATGACCCCGCATAAATCAGATCTTGCGTAATTCGGAAAGATTGGGAATTGAGTAAATAAACTAACTCTTTTTTTTGGAATTTTTGAAAGAAATGCTTTAAAAGAAGAAAGGAAATGTTTTTTTTTTATTTTTATTTTTGATTTTGATATTTGTCTTATTTTTTGAAAGAAAGACATTAAAGGAAGGAAGAAAATATTTTGGAATTTTTTTCTTTTTTTAAATTTTTTGAAAGAAAGGCTTCTGAAGAAGCAAGAAAATATTTTTTTTGAATGAAAGACTTCAAAAAGAATTCCTTTCCCTTCGATTTGAAACTTTGAAAATTTTAAAAGTAAAAGAAAAATATTTTTGTTTAGATGTTCATTTGTTTTCTCTTTTTCTAAAGAAGAAAGAAAATATTTTTGGATTTTAGAAGTTGCCTCTTAATTTTTGAAAGAGGGACTTTTGAGAAAATGTTTTGGATTTCTGAGTTTTCTTTTATTTACAAAAGATCTTCTAAAGAAAAGCGAAAATATTTTTTGGACTTCAAGTTTTTTTTTTTTCAAATTTTGTTTTATTGACATTTATGAAAGAAAGATATCTAAGGAGTATTTTTGGAATTTTGTTTCTGATTTTTTTTTTGGATTTTTAGAAAGAGCTAAAGGAAATTTTTTTTTTGGATTTTTAGAAAGAGCTAAAGGAAATTTTTTTTGGATTTTTTGAAAATTGGGGTCTCAAAGAAAGACTTTTCTATAAAAGGACAAAGGAAAATATTTTTGGATTTTTGAAAATTGGGGTCGGAACCGATGAGGTTTGCCTACGTATCTCACATTCGGTGAGAATCATACCCGCGTAATTCGGTCAGATATGACAGAACACGGGAAACATGGCACTTGAAAATTTTGGCTCATTTTGAAATCACTTTTCTTTTTATTTTTTTTATTTTTTTCAGAAATCCGGCAGAGTTTCAGAATATTCTAAATACCTACTCTCACTCTTTTTTCTTTTTTTTGATTTTCTGTTACTTTTTTATTTTTATTTCTGCCTCTATTCTAGAAGCCAGTCAACATGTAAGCCTGAACAGACAAATATGCAAGTAGCACATAAGATGCATCAGGATGGTCTTTTCATTTCGGGTACACCTGTCCTAGACAGACCCAACCCCTGTGTTGAGTCTCCTAAGTCAAATACACATGATGCAAACTAACGTTCCTACTAGGGACCCGTCATGAGGCTTTGTNGGGGGGGGGGGGGGGAGGGGTAGTGTACCGGGGATACAGAAGCTCCGCCGACTTAGCAACTTGTCCAAACCTCGTTCTAAAATAGGATAAGACTCTAAACAGAAGAGAAGTCACACAAAGTGTACCATTCTCCATGATATAGAAGACTTAGAGAGAGAGGAAGGGTTTCACGGCAATGTATATATAAAAGTCACCAAATATCAAAGCGGTAAAGCATTTAGCACATTTAGCATGAAACATGTAGGAAAATCAGATAACAGATAAAGCCAATCATAACAGCTATTCTAAGCTCGAATTCTTGAACCCTGAACCGAAATTCTGGGTTTGTATCCCCAGCAGAGTCGCCAGAGCTGTCACACCTCCTTTTTTCACACCACCCCGGAGAATAGTGTATAAGGGAGTTTTTTCAATTTAAATGACATTATTCGAAATGAGATTATTTATTTATTCGGAGTCGCCACTTGGGATAGGTTTGACTTTTGGTGTCCCAAGTCACCGGTTTATCTTGAATCCCAAATCGAGGAAATTTTGACTTTCCAAATGAAGTCTTTGAACCAGTAATTCTAACTAACGAATTTTGTTGACCCGAAGGAAGGTGTTAGGCACCCCCGGATCCCGTAGTTCTAGCATGGTCGCTTAAACTATTATAATTGACTAAAAATATGATTTTTATACATGTCATCCTATAATGCAATTTGAAAATTATTTACCACTTTTTAATTAATTTTAGGAAATTGAACGTCGTTTAAAATATGTTTTCAGATCACGTTACATGAAATGCACTCGGATCCTCTGTAACGACTCGACTGGTCGTTTTGCGTTTTAGAACTCCGTTCCCTTAAATAAAACTTTCACACTTGCTTTAACTAATTTATGACTTGCGGGGACGAGTGGTTCGGAAGTTAGAAGAGTTTTGTGCAAGGATAAGTCTAGTTGCTTCTTTAAGTCTCTTTAAAAAAGGCCAAGTTTGACTTCGGTCAACATTTTGGGGAAACGGACCTAGAATTGCAATTTGACAATTTCTGAGGGTCCGTGGAAAAATATGGGACCTGAGCATATGCCCGAAATCGAATTCCAATGTCCCTAGCCCGAGTAATGAATTTTTATGTGAAATTGTCAAGTTTAAGTTTTAAAGTTTTAAATAAACAAAGAAATTATTGTTTTCCTAGGTATCAGATTTGAATTTCGATTCCAAAACTTGGTACAAGTCCGAAATATCAGTTAAGACCTACCCGTAAAATTTGGTGTCAATCCGTAGTTTAAGGGCATTTTGACCAGTTGAAAGGAAATTTAGAACTTGAAGTTCATTAAGTTGATTCAATTGGTTTTAGGGTTCGACTCCTTGAATTAGCATTGTTTTGAGCGTTTTGAGGGTTCGAGTAGGTCCGCCTCGTGATTTTAGACTTGTCGGTATATTCGGGCGGGGCTCGGGAGCCCCAAGCGTTAAATAGTCGAGGTTCGAGTGAAATTGAAAACTTAGGAAAAAAACCAAATCTGCTGCTTCTGTCATAACCGCTTTTGCGGCTCCTAGACCGCAGAAGCGGGACCACAGGAGCGGTCATATGATCGCAGAAGCGAAGCAGGGGCAGGTTAGGGGAACCCGCAGAAGCGGCCCAGGGACCGCAGAAGCGGTTCCGCCTATGCAGCCCCCAGACCGCAAAAGCGGTCCAGCCCAACTATCAAAGGCCGCAGAAGTGGCCCTTTTCCACAGAAGCGGAAAGCCTTCCGCAGAAGCGAAAATAGCTGGGGTAGAAGGGTTCATTTAATACGAACCCAACCCCATTTCCTTCGTTTCTCATTACACATTTGGGCGATTGTGGCGATTCCAAAGGGGGGATTTTAACATAACATCACAAGGTAAGTAATCCCCACTCATTGTTAGTCTAAGCACATGAATATTAGATAGATTTAACACTAATAATCAAGTAAAATCAAAGGGTTAGAGCTAGACCTAGGGTTTTCATAAAATTAAGATTTAACCACATAATTAGCCATGTAATGAACTAGAAATCGCATATTAGTGATCCTTAGGTTATAGAGAATAATTTTTTTCAAAAAATTCGAGATCCGGGCACGTGGGCCCGGGGTCGGAATTTAGGAAATTTATGGGAAAGGTTGGAAAATCACTTAAATAGTTAGAATTCAACCTTGTAAGCCGTTATTGACTAATCCCTATATTGTTTAAATAGTTTGTACGCTTTCGGCTTCGCTTTGAGGCTTCGGGCTTGTTCTTGATCTTGGAGCGAGGTGAGTCTCCTTTCTAACCTCGTGAGAGGGAATTGTCCCTTTAGGACTAATAAATGATAAATTGCTATTAAATGCGGGGGCTACGCACGTACTAGGTGACAAGAGTCCGTGCGTAGCTACTATGATATTAAATGTTTGGGTAGTTTAGGACCCACATCATGCCTAATGTGAGATATCCATTATTTGAATTATCGAAATGATCTTTTATGATATGTTAGAGATAATAAAAGAATGAAAAGTGATCATACGAATATTGTTGAACCTTGTAAGGATTTCCTTGTATATGGATGATGCCATGATGTGCATTCTTGATGTTTTAATTGATATTTGTGGATCGGGCCAATCGCCTCGGTGAGATAGATACATCTATGGTACGGGCCGCTCGACCCTCAGCAGTGCACAATTTATATTCTGTTGCTGTCGACCTCGGCATTGTTGCACATTATATATATATATATATATATATATGTATATATATATATATATACATATATATATATATATATATATATATGTACATATATGTATGCTCGAGCTTAGACCTTTCATGATTTATTGCTAATTATTGCAAAAGAGGGAAAACGATTAAAGAAAAAAAAAGAAAAAAAATGTGATTAAGAGCATGATTATGACTTCCATGATAATTGTCGTATAAATGAACTATTTATGCTCTAAATTGTACATCATTATTATGATATTATCTTGACCTAGTGGGTATCAAGTCGACCTCTCGTCTCTACCTCTTCGAGATTAGGCGGGATACTCATTGGGTACATACTATTTATGTACTCATGGTACGTTTTTGTACTTAAATGTACAGGTTCTGAGGCTGATTCATCTGGTTACCGATCGGGCGCGCGCCAGTGAGCTGCGACAGAGACTTCTACGATGATCTGCTTCCCTTCCTACGCCGCAAGCAGCCGGATGGAGTCTTCTTTTGTATTTTTGCTGTCTTTATTTATTTCATACAGTAGGGTAGCGATGTTGTGTATATTCTACTAGATGCCCATACTTGTGACATCAGGTCTTGGCACACACTGTAGTGAATATTTATTTTGGGATTGCATATCTATTTTGCCACATTATGAATCCTTACTGGTCTCGGCTTTAACTTTTAAAAATCTAGCATATTTGTACTTTGGCAAAGGTAAAATGAACTTAATTCACAAATTCCGCAGTTGGCTGGCCTGACAACGGCGTTGGGCGCCATCATGACCTATTAGGGAAAATGGGTCGTGACAACATGGTATCAGAGCACTAGGTTATCGTAGGTCTTACAAGTTACGTGCAAACCTAATAGAGTCTTGTAGATCGGTATGGAGTCGTCTGTATTTATCTTCGGGAGGCTATAAGGTATTAGGAAAGACTACTCTTTATTCAATTCCTATCGTGTAGTGGTTGATGTGCTAAATTTCCATTTCTATTCTCTCACAGATGGTGAGAACTCGTACCGCGAACGTTCCATACCCGAGAGGAGCTGCTCCCCCCCGTTGCTAGAGGCCAAGGTCGAGGTAGGGGGAGGGCACCGGCCCGTGGTAGGGGATGAGGGCACCCCAGAGTCATTCCAGTCATACCCCCAACAGACCCTGTAGGGGATCCCATTATTGAGGAGCAGGGTGAGGTACCTTCAGCTGAGCCTACCCCGGTTGACTTCATGACAACACCGGGATTTCAGGAGGTCATGGGCCGCATGCTTCGGTTCATGGATACTATGACTCAGGCTGGTTTATTTCCAGCGGATCCAGCTACTTCACAGGCAGGAAGGGGAGCACAGACCCCTACTGCTCAGGCCCCATGTCATACAGCCGCAGTTTATCAGACTTCGGATGCACTACCCGCAGATGGGGTTCAGCCAGTTGCTGTAGTGGCACCTCAGCTCGGGCCAGCTGTGGACGGTGATCCGCAGAAGCTATTGGACAGATGGATTAGGTTTCGCCCTCCAGTATTCGGGGGTGAGCGTCATGAGGATGCCCAGGATTTCATTGACAGGTGCAGGGATAGACTGTACAACATGAGGATACTTGAGTCACATGGAGTTGACTTCACCACTTTTTAGTTGGAGGGCAGGGCCCGTAGGTGGTGGCAGTCCTATGCTTTTAGTAGGCTAGCAGGTTCTCCTCCCCTCACTTGGGGTCAGTTCACCCAGTTATTTCTTGATCGGTACATTCCACCCTCTGAGAGGGAAGGGCTGCGTCATCAGTTTGAGCATTTACAGCAGGGTCAGATGTCAGTGACCAATTATGAGGAGAGATTCTCTGAGTTGTCTCGCCATGAACTTATGATACTTCCCATAGAGGCAGAGAGGGTACGGCAATTTGTTGCGGGATTACATCCCACTATTCGGAGCAGTATGGCTCGAGAGGTGGAGATGGGCACAGGTTATCAGCTTACACTTGAGATTGCTCGTAGGATTGAGGGTTAACATCAGAGGGGTTTTGAGCAGATGCAGCAGGAGAAGAGGGCCAGATTCTCAGGAGAGTTTAGAGGCGCCCCAGCTAGGGGTAGAGGTCACTCAGGGAGGGGTCAGCCCAGTAGGCCCCAAGTTTTAGCACCACCACCTGCTCGAGGTGCTCCATCGCGCTCTTATTTTAGCACCATGCCAGAGAGTTTTTATCGCCCACCAGCCGTTCAGGGTTCTTCCAGTGGGTATTCAGGTCCTCCAGACTCCTCCGATTCTTATCTCAGTGCTATGCTGGAGAGTTAATACTGCCCGCCGGCCATTCGGGCTTCTTCTAGTGGATCTTCTGGTTTTTAGAGTCAACCATCTGAGTAGCAGGTCATAGCACCATGTTGTTTTGAGTGCAGAGACCCAGGTCACATGAGGAGGTACTACCCCAAGCTTCGGGGCAAGGCCATACAGTAGGGACAGCAGCCCATGGTTCCAACACCAGCGACCCAGCCACCTAGAGGTGGAGGACAGACTGGTAGAGGTCATCCCAGAGGTGGAGGCTAGACAGGGAGAGGTCAGCCAGATGCTTCTCAGTTGGGCGGAGGCCAGACGGCGCCAGACGGTGCTCCGGCCAGATTCTATGCTCTCCCGGCCAGGTCAGATGTATTGGCCTCAGATACCGTTATCACAGGTATTATTTCAGTCAGCGGTAGGGATGCTTCGGTATTATTTGATCCAGGATCTACTTATTCATATGTGTCCTCTCTGTTTGCTCGTGTTCTAGTTACATTTCCTGAGTTCTTGGGTGTCCCTGTTCATGGGTCCACTCATGTGGGTGATTGTGTGGTTGTGGATCAGGTCTACCGATCGTGCGTGATTGCTTTTTGTGGCTACGAGACTAGAGCAAACCTTCTATTGCTTGATATGCTTGATTTTGAGGTCATTTTAGGCATAGATTGGTTATCCCTATATCACGCCATCCCTTGTTGTCATGCCAAGACTATTTCGCTAGCTATGCCAGGATTGCCGAGATTAGAGTGGAAGGGTTCCATAGCGAATACGCCTAGCAGGGTTATATCTTTCTTAAAGGCTAAGCGCATGGTTGAGAAAGGGTGTTTGGCTTATTTAGCTTATGTTCGAGACACCACCGCAGAGTCTCCGAAGATTGATTCAGTGCCAGTGGTCCGAGAGTCCGCCGATGTTTTCCCTTCTGATCTTCCGAGTATGCCTCCAAATCACGATATTGATTTCTGTATTGACTTGGCTCTAGGCACTCAGCCTATGTCTATCCCACAGTATCGTATGGCTCCTAAGGAGCTGAAGGAGCAGTTCAAGCAGTTGTTAGCAAAGGGGTTTGTTAGGCCCAGTGTATCGCCTTGGGGTGCACCAGTGCTATTCGTGAAGGATGGGACTATACAGATGTGTATTGATTACCGCCAGTTGAACAAAGTCACTATCAAGAACAACGTATCTATTGCCCCGTATTGATATTTTTTTGATTAGTTGCAGGGTGCTAGGGTGTTCTCTAAGATCGACTTGAGGTCAGGGTATCATCAGTTGAAGATTCGAGATTTAGATGTTCCGAAGACTGCATTCCGGACTAGATATGGCCACTACGAGTTCCTGGTGATGTCATTTGGCTTGACTAATGCCCTAGTGGCATTTATGGATTTGATGGACAGGGTGTTCAGGCCTTATATTGATTCCTTTGTTATCATCTTCATTGACGACATCTTGATATACTCGCGTAGCTTGGGGGAGCACGAGCAGCATTTGAGAGTAGTGCTTTAGACCTTGCGAGAGCAGAAGCTGTATGCTAAGTTCTCCAAGTGTGAGTTTTGGCTAGAGTCAGTGGCATTCTGGGGGAATATAGTGTCAGGAGAGGGTATTGAGGTGGATCCTAAGAAGATTGAGGCAGTTCAGAGTTGGCCACGACCTACTTCAGTGACGGAGATCAGGAGTTTCCTAGGGTTAGCAGGTTACTACCGATGACTTGTGCAGGGCTTTTTATCTATTGCATCACCTCTGACCAGATTGGCCCAAAAGGGTGCCCCATTTTATTGGTCCGATGATTGAGAGGAGAGCTTCCTGAAGCTCAAGACGGCTTAGACTACGATACCAGTTCTTGTATTGCCTTCCGGTTCGGGGATGTATACAGTGTATTGCGACGCTTCTCGTGTTGGCTTGGGATGTGTATTGATGTAGGAGGGGTGTGTTATTGCATATGCTTCACGTCAGCTGAAAATTCATGAGAAAAATTACCCTGTGTGCGATCTAGAGTTGGCGACGATTGTTCATGCTCTTAAGATATGGAGGCATTATTTATATGGAGTGCCATGTGAGGTTTACACAGACCATCGTAGCTTGTAGCATTTGTTCAAGCAGAAGGATCTTAATTTGAGTCAGCGCAGGTGGCTTGAGTTATTAAAGGATTATGACATTTCCATTCTTTATCATCCGGGTAAGGCAAATCTGGTCGCGGACGCCTTGAGCAAAAAGACGGAGAGTATGGGTAGCTTGACATTCATTCCTACCGAGATGAAACCATTAGCTTTGGACATTCGGTCTTTAGCTAACAGACTTGTGAGATTGGATATTTCAGAGCCCACAGGGTTCTAGCAAGTGTGGTTTCTCAGTCTTCGTTATTGGAGCAGATTAAGGCCCGACAGTTCGATGATCCACATTTGGCGGTTCTCAGGGAGACGATACTTCAGGGAGGTGCCAAGGAGATTTCTATTGGAGAGGATGGTGTGTTACTGCTTCAGGGCCGTGTATGTGTCCCTAATGTTGATGGCTTGTGGGAGAGGATTTTAGAGGAGGCCCACAGTTCAAGGTACTCCATTCACCCGGGTGCCACGAAGATGTATCGTGACTTGAGATAGCACTACTGGTGGCGGGGGATGAAGAAGGACATAGTGGAGTGTTGATACCCAATTTTTCCCCATATATCTTTTATACTCAAAATACTTTCAAAATAGCATATGTATGCATATATGAGCATCCCAAAAGATTTTGGCATTTTAAAAGGATTTTAAAACTAATTTATGGCTTATTTTTACACCATAAATCCCAATAATTATTCCCAAAACTTGCCATTTTGGAGAATAGTTTATTTTATTCTCACATCTACATCAAAACATAATTCACATGATTTTTTGTATAATTTTACAAGTCCATTTGGTACTTTAAAAATAAGTTGCATGAAATTGCAATTTAGCCCACTTTCAGATTTAATAGCAATTTTAATTACAAAATCAATACCAATATTTTTAATTTAATACTTAAATATTATTTACTAACTCAGTACTTTTAATTTGATTTTTAAACATCTTTTACTATTTTTATAAAATCAAAAGTTAAAAACTGGTGATTTCAATTATGGCCTCAATTACTTTCAATTATAGCCTATTTGGGCATCTCAATTTTGACCCCAAATCCAGCCCAAATCGACGACCCAATGCCATTTTAAGCTGGCCCTTTACCTATTTAATTAAACCCGTCCGTTTCATCTTTGAATCCCGGTCGTTGATCATTTTGATCAATGGCCCACAACCACTCTTTCCTTTTTAATTTCAAATCAACCTAACCCTATCTCTCATTTCACTTCGACCGCCGCCCTCAAACCCTCCCCTTCTCTCAAACGCTCTCTAACACTCGAAACCCTAGCCGCCCCCTATCATCTTCTCCGACCAAATCCCACCGACGTCCATGGCTTCTCAGGCCATGGACGGCCTGTGCTCTCTTCCCTTCACCCCAAATCGTGTTTGCTCAAGGCTTTCAAGGTTCAACCTCAACGAGGCCTGTTTAGATCCTCCGCCGATTTGTGTTCCTGTGGCTTATCCGGCTCCGTTCCGACGTGTTCGAGCCTCAAGAGCCTAGATATGGTCCAGACCTGTTCCAGGCTAGATCCTTTCCAAGCCTTCTCGTTTCTAGGGTTTTTGAGAAACCCTGAAAGCTGTTCGAGGTTCTTTCTCTCTTTATTTTCTTAGATCCGTGATAGATCTGTGGTGTACTCGAGGTTTCAAAGCTTTTTCCCAAATTTCTCTTTTTAAAAAATTAGTCAGCTTCAATTTAGGGTTTCCGAAACTTTTAAAACGATTTCTGTTTCTTCTTATTCTTCTTTCTTTATGTGAATCTGCCTGTATATGCTTTGTTCTTATGTGTTTTCGCTTGTGCATATTTTCTCTTATGTTCTTATGTTTTGCCGTTATTATGCATGTTCTTCTACTTGTGCTCTGTTATCTCTTCTACTGTTTCTACAGCATGCTTTCACATGTCTAGCTTATGTGTTCCTTTACCATTTTCTTACTGAGCTTTTGTCTGCCTTTACTAGACTTTTGTTTGAACTCTAAACCTGTTTCACCTACTGTTTCTTAAGTTCCATGTCACCTCTATTCTCTCTTGAACTTGCTTGAGTTTGGAGCTTTTCTTGAACATGCTTTGTTTTTACTCTATTGCTTCAAACTTGCCATTATATCTATGTGCTTTCTCCTGAGACTCTCCGAGTCTGTTCGATGGCTTGCCCTCTCCTTTTTGTACCCTACTTGAATTTGAAACCCTAGACTGAACTAGAATCTTTCGCTTATGATTTTGAGACTATCTATGCCAACCTTTTCTTTCTTGCTTGACGCTTGTGTGCTTATATATGAGGGTTTTTCTTTCAAAATGGTTCTGCCAACTTGTAATCTCCTTTAATAAGGCTCGATTGATTGGTTATTGATTTTCCTATTGAACTTTCCCTCACCCTTTTTCTGGCTAAGTTCATTCCAACAAAGCTTTTTACTGGCTGTTTTATTGACCTACTTGCCTTATTTCTCACAAATCTTGTACCATAGGATTCTCGCCTTAAATAATCCCTATGTATTTACCTGTGTTATGATACTTTGGAAAGGTTTTTTAATTATTCATCTTTCCTTAATTGTCTCATGCCCATTTGAAATCAAACCCCTTAACCTTAGGGAGACCTTCTGTGAATGATTGTAAACTACTTTCTTTCCTTTTTTGCTTACTCGTTTTCTACACTATAAAAACAAGACACTACACACAACTCACTACACACACACACGGGAAAACCTCAAAAACACTTCAGACTTCAATTGAACACTATATAATTACAATACTTTCTCTACTACTACTTTCTCTACTTCTAATACTGAGCACTCTGCTCCTTTTCTCTTCTACTGTCTGAAACATTCGCGAGTTCTCTTAAACTCTCAAGTATTTGTTGAAGAACCTGAGTTTGCTCTTGCTGATTTCTGGCTGTTACTTGCTTCTATTATTCTGCTGTTCTAAAGCTTGCAACTGGTATATCCTTCTAATTAAATAATACCCTCCAAACTATGTGTTTGCTTCTCCTCCTCTATTATGCATTCTTTACTATGTGTTCATCCTAGTCTGTCATGCTCTCTTTCATCATGTTTCTGCATCTTTGGGTCTGTTTGTGCTTTCTGGCTTTCCTCATGTTTTCTGTAAATGCTTTCTTATGTGATTCCCTGTCCCTTTGACCCCCTTCTTATGTGTGAGTGCAATTCTGAGTCATGTTGGCATTCTATTATTACCACTCATGACTTAGAATCAGGTTCTTTTGAACCTCTACTCAAATCAGTTCCCATTCCCTTTACCCCTTATGTGCTGGGCCTTAACTCAGGACTGGTGGTGCCCTAATCACCATCCAGACCCAGGTTTGACTTCTAAAGGTCTGCTCTTTATTTGTTGGCCAAGTAGATGGTCAGGGGTGTGCCAGTCTCTGCCCATGGCTGGGTATGACCACCATCTGCTATGGCCCCCTAATCCCTCTCTCACTTTGCACTTATTCCTAGTTCTAAGTTCTGCCCCCCTTTGGTAAGCCATGCTTTAGGACCCTGGAGCTCCCTCTAAACTTGGATGCCCGAGGGCTGGCAATTCCATATTTCACTATTCTGTTCTAATTGTTATCCAGAGTGTAAGCACTGCCAGGAGTCCTTGAGGCTCCTTGGAACTTTGAAACACTTTGGGCGAGAGAAGGCCTTGGAAATCTGGAATCCGAATTTGGTGAAACATATTTCATTGGATATTAAGATTGAATTAGGCTGCTCGGATCTAGCTGTAGCCTGTGATGTATTTTTAGTCGTTTTCTTTCTTCTGGTTCTGTAATATTTTTTTGTATAAAAGAACTCGGGGAGATATAGTTAAAAAAGGTGTGGGAGGGGTTTACTTTTTGCATCAACAAAAAGGTTAAATATCATGCCTATAGGTTAATGTTTTTAATCACTTAGATACCATGCATATAGGTTTAATGTTGTAATTCAGTCACTTAGATACCATGCCTATAGGTTAATGTTTTTAATCACTTAGATACCATGCCTATAGTATTAATGTTTTTAATCACCTAGATACCATGTCTATAGGTTTTCAACGTTTTAACTCGATCGAATAGATACTATGTCTATAGAATTTAATGCATAATACGCATAATCCAGTCATCTAGAAAATCTGCCTATAGGGTTTAATGCTTTATCATCTTGCAAATCATTAGAAACCCTGCCTATTTGACTTAATATTCATGTAAGAAGTTGCATATAGAAACCATGTCTATAGGAAATGCATACGCGTTAGGCAAAACTATAGGATAATCAAATCTGCCGTCTGTCTACCAATTCTGTAATAAGTTCTAAAATCAAGTCTGTCTATAGAGGTTCGTTCCAAAATCTGTTTAAGTAACAACAACCTGTTAACTGGCATTAACGTTCAATATAACGTTTTTTTATTTCAATACAAACTCCTATAAATCCGTAATGCTTTAAAAATTCTGCAAATCTGTCTGACATAATCCCTTTAAATCTTCAGCCCAAATTCTATTCATCTTTTGAAGCTATGTTTCAGAACAGTCTTTTAACTCACTCTTTCTGTATTTTGACTTTTGAAAACCCTTCTTCTACTGTATTTTCACTCAAACAAATATGCTGATTTTAAAGTCATTTCTGAATTTCTGTAATCTTTTCAACTCCCTGTTTTAACTCTTCTGCATTAGGCTCTTGTATGAAATTAGCACTTTTTTCTGAATAACTCGATTAAAATACTTCAATCTCTAACAATTAGATCCGAGCTGCTAATGCAGACTTTTTATCTGATTCTATGTGTTAAACTAGTCCGTCCGCCGCTTAAGTTTTAATTTAAAGACCAAACTAGTATGCGCAAGGCATGCTAAACTATATGCCATATGACTTATGGGGTTTTATGTGAGCCTTGCATGTTTGTTTTTCAATCCCCTTACTTGCTATTTGTTTTGGTTGTCGAAATTAGTATTTTGTCCTTTAAACCCCATATAGGCCTTACCCCTTTTCTTCCCTTTTAGGATTAGAATTCCTAATACCCCGGGACTGATAGGTTGGGACAGGTACTAGCATGCAATAAGTAAACAATACTAATCGCGTTTAAATACCTTAACGGGGTGGGAAGGGTAGAATATGGATATGATGACCGGTGCGCTAATATCTCGTGCGACCCCTCTTTTGAGGAGTGATTGCTGGGTATTGCATTGATGTGATCCATATTTTGTATAAACCTAGGACCCCTTTTCTTTTCCTTTCATTTGTAGTGTCTTCTTTAATTCCATTCTTCAAATTAATTCCTTTTTTTCTAAAAAAATTGTCTCTTTCTGTCTTCTTTTCAAAACTTGAAACTTATTCATGATTTTTATGTGCAAAGCTTTAATTGTTTTCTTTCACTTCCTTTTAAAGTCATAATTAAAATATGGCCGGGAACCACACTAGTGGATCTTGAGGGGTGCCTAACACCTTCCCCTCGAGATAATCTCAAGCCCTTACCCGAACTCTGGTTTTTCTTTCAAAATCGCTTCTTCTATTTAAAGTGTCCTAATGTATTATAATCATTAGGTGGCGACTCTTCAAATTCCATAACCTGATTCCTCAAAATGGAATAAGAGTTATTTTGTCCATAATGTCGTAAACCCGATTTCTTTCTTTTAAGGAAGGGGGAAAAAGGGGTGCCGTCGACAGCATGGCGACTTTGCTGGGGATTTCTTTAGGTTTTTACCATTACATGATTTTGTGATTTTATTGCTTTCATAATTGCCTTTATTTCTTGCATTTAATTATTTCATCATTGGAAACTAACTTGGCTCTTCATGTTTTCCCTTTTTTTTAATTTCTTCCTTTACTGCTTTATTACTATTTCAATACTGTTTTAATTTTCGAGGATTTATTGTAATCTTTTACTTTATGAATGTGAAAATACATGCAATCTGCTTCATTCTTGTAGCGGCATTCTTTAACATCATATTCCACTCTTTCCAAAACAAATCCTATAGAAGCACTTATAATGAGTGGTTGCGCCCTTCCGATATTATAACCCCCTAAATGTGGCAAAGGCATATTTGTGGTAAAACCAGTCGATCAACGGTGTAGTCGACGGTTCCGCGCCTTTCCCTCTTGAGTTGTACGCTCAAGGGTACCTTGTCTAGCACACCAAAAAAATAGAAACCTTACTCTATTAAATTGTTCATGCATCATGGTCAAACTTAGCCGAGTCAGTTATGTTGTCCGCATAATGACTCATTAAGATATCCTAAACCAAAGTCCATCGGGTTTCCTCGAAACCCAAAATGGACGCCTTCACGTTGTGTGCATTTATTTGGAGAACTAAATGCCTTTATGCTAATTATTGATTTAAATAGTCGAGTCTGGGTCTAACCCTTTGTTTTGCAGAAAATGAGGCACGAAATCCCCAGGTTTGGTATGGTATCTAACATTCACCGAAGGTTGCTAAGTTTGTGGGAGGATCTTCATGCCAGTGATCAGACCCTTGCCCGCAAGTACTTAGGGAGTTTGCTCTCACTTCTAGAAATCCAGCCTAACAACAAAATCATAGAGGCTGCAACTCTGTTCTGGGACAGTGATCGGTCGGTTTTTCGCTTCGGGAACCTCGAAATGACCCCTTTTCTAGAAGAAATAGGGGGTCTAGCTGGAATTCCTTGTGAGACTCCGGGTCTACTTATGCCAGAAAATCGCAAGGCTAGGGGTTTCCTCAAAATGATAGGACTCAAGAAGAATCCGGATCTGACTTGCCTAAAAGATTCCTATATACCATTTGACTTCCTGTATGAAAGGTTTGGCCATAGCAAGTCCTACCGCACCTACACTGACAAATTCGCCCTTACCTCTTTAAGGCATATACATAGGAGGGTCTTTGTATTCATGTTCTGTTTCTTGGGTATGGTGATCTTTCCCATGCAGAAGGCTAGGATCCATACCAGACTAACCATGGTAACCAAAACCTTAATGGAAGGGATCGACAGGCAGTCTTTCAGCATAGTGCCCATGATCATCGTTGAAATCTATCGAGCCTTTGGAAAATGTTAACAAGGGGCCCCGCACTTTGAGGGTTGTAATCTATTACTTCAACTCTGGCTCATAGAACACCTTCAGAAAGGTGACTACCGACAGGAGATTATACGCAGGGATTGGGATGACCATATCGCTTTCCACCACCCCAAGTGAATGAACTTCAGGCCCAACATGTTTCCTCAGCCGGAGGACGCTGGAGGATGGGTAGAGTTGTTTGAAAATCTAAAGGAAGAGAAAGTACACTGGATGTTCGAGTGGTTCCCAACAGGGGAGTTCATTGTTCGTTCTCGAGATACACTGTTCCTCATACTCATCGGTCTGAGGGGAACTCATCATTATGTCCCTCTCCGAGCCATGAGGACAAAATGAGTCATTTCAAGGCTGACTTTCAAGACGATGATAGCCCGCACAGGTGTCAAGCTCAACATATGTGGCATTGAAAGCTCATCTTGGGGAGAGAAACTATTAAAGCAGATAGGTATCATGCAGGGTGTGTGCCGCATTATTCGGGTTGGTTAGAAGATGATCACATTGGTTTAGGTCACCCAGGGTTCGTCCGAGGTCATAGGCTTATTGATGAGAAAGCTGCAGCACAGGTTAAATACAATCAACTGCGCAAGAGGATGTGAGAGTGAGAAAATGAGCACCGGGAGATACAAGAAGCTCACCAGAAATTGATCGACAAGTGAAAGAACATGGTTGTCAACGCCTACAAGCGGTTAGGGTATCTGGAAAGAGGTATAGTAGAGTTGGAAGGAAAGCTCTTGAAGAGGATTGAAGATTGCCAAAATGCCGAGGGAAGTGCAGGCAGACAGTTGGCTCGAGCCTATTTGCTGCTAGGACTGCGCGAGTTGATGCAGCTGTACGAGGGAGGTAAGAATACTGAATCTGGGGAAGGTCCTTCTGGGACCAAGTAGTTAGGATCTTTTATTTCCTTCTTTCCTAATGTAATAAGGCCACTGGCCATTAGTGACATCTTTCCGTTATTTCAAATTATGTTTTAGACTCGTCTTATTTTTATCAATAAAATGAGGCATTTAGCATTATAAGTTCTCCATATTTAACTGGTCGCTAGGCCTACCTCGAGCACAACGAGGCACCCAAATTAGGAAATGATTTATACTCCTGCACAATGTGTTTAAATACCGCAATATTATTTTTTTTCCAAAATCTGCACTAACTTTTCACCTTTTTTGTTTTTCTTTTATTTTTATTCCCCTTCCAAAAGGTTAGTTTGTGCCTTCTGGCACCATCAGCATACTCAACAAGATCCAAGGGCCCTCCACCTCCTCCTCCTCCGAGTCCTACCAGAAATAGGAACAAAGGTAGAATGGGAGATACAAGCACCATAAAGGAGAACGAAAAGGAGGAAACTTCTCTGGGTGATCCAATTACCAGGGAAACTGCTGCTCATCTTAAGCAGACTTTGCTAAAATTTCGGGAAGAATTAGAACAAGTCCGGAACCTGGCAAGCCTATCAATCACTCTTGCCTCTACTGATGCCAACAACCAGAACCCCGTACCTCCACAACCACCAGTACAAACTGCTATTACCCAAGCCTACAACACATGCAACAACACTCCACTGCTCATTCTCGAACCACAAAACACCACAAGCGACCATAACACTCCTATCTTTGTGGACACTACACCCCACTATACCCAGCCAATCTCAAGTGCACCCGAATCAGATGACAAGGACTCCCTTATTAAGAATTTGGCCGCCGAACTCAAGAAGTTGACTAGCCGGGTCCAAGGTGTCGATGGTAGCAAAGGTGTTGAAGGGTTGAACTATGAATATCTTTGTGTTCAGCCAGATGTTGAGCTTCCGAAGGGGTACAAACCTCCCAAGTTCGAGATGTTTGACGGTATAGGTGATCCCACGGTCCATCTAAGAATGTATTGTGATAAGATGGTAGGAGTTGGAAGGGACGAGAAAATCCGCATGAAGCTGTTCATGAGGAGTCTGAAAGGCGACGCCTTGTCTTGGTACATCAGCCAGGATTCAAAGAAGTGGACAAGTTGGGTGAGCATAGCGTCCAACTTTATGGACCGGTTCAGGTTCAACACTGAGAACGCACCGGATGTGTTCTATATCTAGAATCTGAAGAAGCCCACAAAAATCTTTCGCGAGTATGCAACTCGTTGGAGGTCAGAAGCTGCCAAGGTCAGGCCAGCCCTCGAGGAAGAGCAGATGCACAGGTTCTTTGTCCGTTTAGGATCCGCAATACTATGAGAGACTGATGTTGATAGAGGATCAAAAATTCTCCGACATCATCAAGTTGGGAGAAAGAATCGAAGAAGGTATCAAAAATGGTATGGTCACCAATCTCGAAGCATTACATGCCACCAACAAGGCCTTACAGTCTGGTGGCACGTCAAAAAAAAAGGACGTGAATTCCGTAATGGCTGCACAAAGAACCAAATCCCCTATGAAGTACCAAATCTATCCCTCAACTCCACTCACATATCAACCTACCCTAAATTACCAAGCACCCTCACCTACATACCAAATGCCACCATCCGCCTGCCAATCACCTCCACCACCCACATATCAACCCACCTCACCAAGATATTCCCAACCCGTGCGCGTGTACCAAGCATACAACTCCCAACCTTCTCATTACCCATCACCAACAACTCGCCAAAACTTTCCTCGACCCAGACCAAATTTCAACCGTAGACCTCCCAGACAATATACCGCCATAGCTGAGCCAATCGACCAACTATATGAAAAACTCAAAACAGCCGGTTATGTTACTCCTATCCCAGCCATAACTCCAGAAAATCCCTCCCAGTGGGTCAATCCAAACAAAACTTGTGCATACCATTCTGGAATGAAAGGTCATACCATCGACGAGTGTCGCTCGTTGAAAGATAAGATTCAGACTTTGATTGATAACAAGGTCATTGTCTAAGGGAGCCCACTCCCAATGTCTGCAACAACCCACTGCCTGACCACAAGGGTGGAGGCATCCATATGATCGAGATAAAGGATGATTGGGACCCCAAAGGGTTAATCAGATTGATTGCCGAAGGAGATGAGCCTAAGAAACCGACAGTTACCCTCAATCCCATTGTTGTTCGGATCCAGCCCTCTGAGGGAAATGTGGTAAATGTGTCTGTACCACTCGAGTTTGAAGTGCCTCCTACAAAGGCATCAAAACCAATTGAGGTCGAGTTCGGAGTTCCAAAGGCACCTGCACCATTTGAAGTTGCTGTGTTTCCTCCAAGGGTGCCAATTCCGATTTCCATGACAGATGTGACCCCGTTCAAGTCAAACGCCATACCTTGGGATTACACAGCGAAAGCTAGGAGAAAAGGGAAAACACATACTGGAGAAACGATCGCCGCACAGGGCATGATTAGAATTGGCAGGGTATACACTCCGGAACATTTAGCTGAGTCCAGCAAGCAGGTCTCCGAGCGGCCTATTGAAACTGGACCCGATGACCTTTGGAGGAAAGTACAAGCCAAGGAATACTCGGTCGTTGAGCAACTGAACAAAACACCAGCGCCGATTTCTATCCTGGCTCTTCTGCAAAGCTCTAAGGCACATAAAATTGCCTTGATGAAGATATTGAGTGAAGCTTATGTTCCCAGCAACATAACCGGAGGCGAAATGGGAAATATGGTAGGACAAGTGTTGGAAAGTCACAAGATCACCTTCCACGAGGATGAGTTACCACCAGAAGGACTTAGTCACAACAAGGCGTTGCATATCACTATACAGTGAAGATTATTTCATCACCAGGATCCTGGTTGACGGGGGATCTAGCCTAAACATTTGTCCGCTAGTGACTCTCAGAACATTGGGGAAAGGTTTGCATGAGATCAAAGATGGGGCTATCAATGTTAAAGCTTTTGATGGGTCTCAAAGATCTACCGTTGGGGAAATTAGCATGTGTCTGCAAATGGGGCCTACCTGGTTCGATGTTGACTTCCAAGTCATAGACGTACCAGCATCCTACAATTTATTGCTGGGACGACCCTGGATCCATGCCACTGGGGCTGTGGCATCAACCCTACATCAAACAGTGAAGCTTGAATGGAATCATCAGGAAGTGATCATTCATGGCGACAGTAGCAACCCTATATACAGTTGCCAAACCATCCCAATGATCGGAGGTAGAAGAAGAATAGGTGGAGAAGCATACCATCACATCGAGCGAGTTAATACCATAGACAAAGACAAGTGGTGGGATAACAACATTGAGAGCATCCTGAATTGGAGCGGGTATGAACCCGGAAAAGGACTTGGTAAGAATCTCCAGGGTATCACCAAACCCATCAAGCTGAAGAAGCACGGTACTACTTTTGGCCTAGGGTATGAGTACACCTGGAAAGAGTTCAATGAATGGTCGCCACCATGGCACGGTCCCTATTATCTGCTAGAGCACCCTATACCTCAGTTGGAGCAGACCTTTCAGCCTACTGACATTATATATGGATCAGAGGAAGACGAAACACTGGCAACAATGAAGAACCTATTTCTGGGAGATGATATGGACTGTTGTGTTATCTTCGAGGAGAAAGCGGAGGAAGGCCCTTCCATTCAAGCTGTGAACTGAGGGGAACGCCTTACCAATTGGTCAGTCAGGACCACCACTGCCCGAAAAGCTTTGGGGTAGCAAGGCTAAATGACGCACCATGCATTGCGTTTTACTTTTTAGTTGATTTTACTTTTCCGCATTGTCTTTACTTTTAAAAAGAGCTTCGATGTTTCGAACAATTATGAATTTAATGAAAAGCATTTTCCAAGTTTATTTTTATATCTTGCTCTTATTACTTTTCTCTATCATTTACTTTATTTTACACAGCATTACTATTACATATCTTGATGATGAACTGACGACTGTAACTTGCGAGGCAACACAACAAACGGATATAGATTCAGGAAAAGAAGATGATATACCAGAAGAGGTTGTCAGAGAGGTCGAGAACTTTGAGAACAGACCTAAGTCTAACTTGGACGAAACTGAGGTTGTTAATTTGGGAGATGTAGAGAATATCAAAGAAACGCGCATCAGTGTGCATTTATCGTTATCAGAAAAGAAAGAGTACATAGAGTTCTTAAAAGATTATGAGGACATTTTCACCTGGTCATATGACGATATGACTTGTCTCAGCACATCCATTATAGCTCACAAGTTGCCAATAAATCCGACATGTCTGCACTAAAATAGAAGATCAGGAAATTCAAGCCCGACATGAGTTTGAAAATCAAAGAAGAGGTTACTAAGCAAGTCAAAGCTAGGGTTCTCAAAGTGGTAGAGTATCCAACATGGTTAGCTAACATCGTGCCAGTACCAAAGAAGGACGGGAAGATTAGAATCTGTGTCGACTATCGGGATCTCAACCGGGCCAGTCCCAAAGATGACTTCCCTTTGCCAAATATCCACATCCTGATTGACAACTGCGCTAAGCATGAATTGTAGTCATTCGTCGATTGTTTTGCTGGGTACCATCAGATTTGGATGGATGAAGAAGATGCAGAGAAAACAACGTTCATCACGCCATGGGGGATGTACTGTTACAAAATGATGCCATTTGGTTTGAAGAATATTGGTGCCACCTACATGAGGGCCATGACTACTATCTTTCATGACATGATATATAAAGAGATCGAGATGTATGTGGATGACGTCATCATAAAATCCAAGAAAACTGCAGATCATATGGAAGACCTGAGAAAATTCGTCAACAGATTGAGGAGGTACAACTTGAAGCTGAATCCCGCCAAGTCGCATTCGGGGTTCCTGCTGGAAAGCTATTGGGTTTCATTATGAGTCGCCGAGGAATATAATTGGATCCATCAAAGTCAAGTCCATTCAAGAGTTTCCACTGCCAAGGAACAAGAAGGATGTGATGAGCTTTCTGGGAAGGCTCAATTATATCAGCCGATTCATAGCTCAGTCTACTGTCATTTGTGAACCTATCTTCAAGAAGCTTAAGAAGGATGCTGCCACCAAATGGACTGATGATTGTCAAAGGGCTTTTGACAGAATCAAGGAATACTTGTCAACACCGCCGGTCTTGGTTCCGCCTGAGCCAGGGAGACCCCTATTACTTTATATCGCAGTATTGGATGGAGCGTTCGGGTGTGTTTTAGGACAACATGATAAAACCAGAAGAAAGGAGCAAGCCATCTGCTACCTCAGCAAGAAATTTGCTCCGTATAAGGCTCGGTATTCTTTATTAGAACGCATATGTTGTGCTCTGACCTGGGTAGCTTAGAAGTTGAGGCACTATTTCTGTGCTTACACCACTTATCTTATATCAAGGATGGATCCGTTAAAGTATATCTTTCAGAAGCTCATGCCTACCGGCAAGCTCGCCAAATGGCAAATCATGTTAAGCGAGTTCGACATTGTTTATGTTACTCAGAAGGCAGTCAAAGGGCAAGCTTTGGCAGACCACCTTGCCAAAAATCCTGTGGGAGGAGAATACGAACCTCTAAAGACGTATTTTCCTAACAAAGAGGTATCTTTCATAGGAGAAGACATTGCAGATTCATATGACGGTTGGAGGATGTTTTTCGACGGAGCTGAGAATTTCAAAGGAGTTGGCATAGAAGCAGTCCTGGTATCAGAAACCGGTCAGCATTACCCAGTATCCGCCAAGCTCAGGTTCTCGTGCACCACCAACATGGCCGAATATGAAGCCTGCATCTTAGGGCTCAAACTGGCCATCGACATGAACGTTCAGGAGCTACTAGTGATTGGAGACTCGAAATTACTCATACATCATGTTCTAAAGGAATGGGCAATCAAGAATCCTAAGATACTCCCTTACCTACATCACATACATGAGTTGAGGAAGAGATTCAGAAAAACGGAATTCCAGCATGTTCCGAGAATACAAAATGAGTTCGCCGATGCACTAGCCACTTTGTCATCTATGATTCAGCATCCAGATACGAATTTCATTAACCCCATTCAGGTCAAATTCATGACCAACCGTCTTACTGTGCTCACGTTGAGGAAGAAGCCGATGGGAAGCCATGGTTCCACGACATCAGAGAATACTTGACAACAGGGGAATACCCAGAGCTTGCCAATGCTACTCAGAAGCGCACACTCCGGAGGTTATCCTACAACTTCTTTCACAGCGGAGGAATCCTGTACAGGAGGACTCCCGATCTGGGTTTGTTAAGGTGTGCCGATGCGAGAGAAGCAACCAAACTATTTGATGAAGTGCACACAGGAACATGTGGAACGCATATGAATGGCTTTGTTTTGGCAAAGAAGATACTCCGATCAGGGCATTTTTGGTTGACTATGGAAACAGACTGCATCTAGTATGTTCGAAGGTGCCATCGCTGTCAGATACATGCAGATATGATAAAAGTACCTCCAAACAAGCTTAATGCAACAAGCTCACCATGGCCGTTCGCTGCCTGGGGAATGGATGTCATTGGACCAATCGAACCTGCTGCATCAAACGGGCACAGGTTCATCTTAGTGGCAATTGATTACTTTACTAAATGGGTCAAAGCAGCATCATACAAAGCAGTAACCAAGAAAGTGGTAGCCGACTTCGTCCGCGACCGTATTGTTTTTCGGTTCGGAATTCCAGAATTAATCATCACCGACAATGGTTCCAATATCAACAGTGACTTGATGAAAGCAATGTGTGAGACATTCAAAATCAGGTACAAGAACTCTACAGCCTATAGACCTCAGATGAATGGAGCTGTAGAAGCAGCCAACAAGAACATCAAGAAGATACTAAGGAAGATAATTGAAAGGCACAAGCAGTGGCATGAGAAATTGGCGTTCGCCTTATTGGGTTATCGTACCACAGTCCGTACATCGATCGGGGAAACTCCCTACATGCTGGTTTATGGTACAGAAGCGGTCATTCTCGCCGAGGTAGAAATTCCCTCGTTGAGGATCATACAAGAAGCAGAGTTAGACGACGCAGAATGGGTAGAAAGTTGCTACGAGCAGTTAGCCCTTATAGACGGAAAGAGAATAAATGCAGTTTGCCATGGTCAATTATATCAGAACAGAATGTCCAGAGCCTTCAACAAGAGAGTTAAGCCGAGGAAGCTTACACCAGGGTAGCTGGTGCTGAAGAAGATATTTCCACATCAAGATGAGGCCAAAGGGAAATTCTCTCCCAATTGGCAAGGACCGTATATGGTTCACCGGGTTCTAACCGAATGAGCCCTTATTCTTACAGAAATGGACGGAGAAGTCTGGCCGAAGCCAATCAACTCAGACACAGTGAAACGATACTACATTTGATCATATACTTTTTCTTCATGATGTAATTTGAACTACGCCTGACCTGATTCCCGTTTAAGAGTGGATACGTAGGCAGCCCTATGGGTTCGGTCACATTTTAAGAAAAATCCCATTCCCCCCCGCCCCCACTATTGGAACTGGGGCAGAATTTTGAGGAGGACCCTTAAAATTCCGAAGTCAGTCTTCTCATCAGCACCAACCCAGTAAACTGGGTCAGAATTTTGAGGAGTACCCTCAAAATTCTGGAGTCTATCCGCTTTCAGTTATTCAGCACATCCATCAGCAGCACCAGCCCAGTAAACTGGGGCAAAGACCCTCAAAATTCCAAAACAAGCAAGGTTGTTGTGTCCTTAAACAACGTTGCAGTCATTAGTTCATCCAAAATAAAATTGTTTTTCAAATATGGACTTTCATTATACTAAGTCATGCATAAAATATCGTTGGAATTGCTGTCGTTTAGCAACGCTACCCCAATGATACACGACATCAAGAGACAGGGAATACGAACTAACCTTCCCCCATTTACAGAACTCGCAATTTTTCTTTGAATGCAGGCACTCAGGTCACAAATCGTTGAACGCATCCACTTTTCAGGGTTAAAACTCTCAGAACGATCGCTCATTCACATGTCTACTATTTACACCCAACATTCCCCAAGAGTTACGATATCACAAACATCTATCAGCTAAAAGAACTTACTACTGCTCGTTTCTTTACGTTCCTGCATTGCATAAGGCTCCTTATCTGCCTTTCGAGACTAATTTCTGTCTCTATCTGCATTTTGCATAAGGATACCTTTCTGCCTTCCGAGGTTAAGCTCTACCTCCATCCTGTATAAGGCTACCTATCTGCCTTTCGAGACTAAGCTCTGTCTCCATCTACATTTTTGCATATAAGGCTACTTTTTTGCCTTCCGAGGTTAAGCTCTACCTCCATCCTGCATAAGGCTACTTCTCTGCCTTTCGAGACTAAGCACTGTCTCCATCTGCATTTTTGCATAAGGCTACCTTTCTGTCTTC
>MU702335.1:122532-158332 GCA_026770625.1 Nicotiana glauca | reverse complement strand
TTTGCATAAGGCTACCTTTCTGCCTTCCGAGGTTAAGCTCTACCTCCATCCTGCATAAGGCTACTTATCTGCCTTTCGAGACTAAGCTCTGTCTCCATCTGCATCTTTGTATAAGGCTACCTTTCTGCCTTCCGAGGTTAAGCTATACCTTTATCCTGCATGGCTGAAATATCACCTATTTATCTTTTCGAACGGCTGAAATATCGCCACCTGCATTTAAATTCTCGCTCTGGCTGAAAGATCGCCACTCTTTTCATTCATTCGGCTGAAAGATTGCCACCTTTTCATGGGCTGAAAAATTTCCAACTATTTCAAAGGTGTCATAGTTCGGAGGCACCATCTGCATAGCCCAAGAACACCATTTCATGGCCTGCGAATCTTTACTTTTATGCTTTTCATGGCCCAGGACATCATAGTCCGAGGACGTCATCCTAACAGTCCAAAGACAACATTCATGGTCCAACAGGAACTTGCATCATGTTTAAATTATGCACAATATATGCGCACATTGCTCATTTACAGGTACACCGGCTAGCAAATGGCCGTCTCAGCAGGAGCGATCCCGCTCCGGTTCTCCGCAACCTGTCCAATTCCAAACGCCTTCTCAAACTTAACCATCGTGTCCGTCTTTTCGAATCACCATCGACACATTCCGTCAATGGTTCCTGAACTACATATGGCCTGATTCCTGTAAAACCAGGGATATGTAGGCAGCTCAGAAACCAGAGCGCGGTCAAAATTTTCTTACAATCGCCTTTTCCGGTCAAAATTGGCCATCTTGTCTTTACCCGACAACTCTTTCATCCTCCTCGGGTAAAGAGGGGCAGCTGTTGATACCCAGTTTTTCCCCATATATCTTTTATACTCAAAATACTTTCAAAATAGCATATGTATGCATATATGAGCATCCCAAAAGATTTTAGCATTTTAAAAGGATTTTAAAACTAATTTACAATTCCCAAAACTTGCCATTTTGGAGAATAGTTTATTTTATTCTCACGTCAACATAAAAACATAATTTACATAATTTTTTGTATAATTTTACAAGTCCATTTGGTACTTTAAAACTAAGTTGCATGAAATTGCAATTTAACCCACTTTCATATTTAATAGCAATTTTAATTACAAAATCAATCCCAATATTTTTAATTTAATGCTTACATATTATTTAGTAACTCAGTGCTTTTAATTTGATTTTTAAACATCTTTTACTATTTTTACAAAATCAAAAGGGAAAAACTGGCTATTTCAATTATGGCCTCAATTACTTTCAATTATAGCATATTTGGGCATCTCAATTTTGACCCCAAATCCAGCCCAAATCGGCGACCCAATGCCATTTTAACCCAGCCATTTACCCATTTAATTAAACCCGTCCGTTTCATCTTTAACCACTCTTTCCTTTTTAATTTCAAATCACCCTAACCCTATCTCTCATTTCACTTAGACCGCCGCCCTCAAACCCTCCCCTTCTCTCAAACTCTCTCTAACACTCGAAACCCTAGCTGCCCCCTATCGTCTTCTCCGACCAAATCCCACTGACGTCTATGGCTTCTCAGGCCATGGACGGCCTGCGCTCTCTTCCCTTCACCCCAAATCGTGTTTGCTCAAGGCTTTCAAGGTTCAACCTCAACGAGGCCTGTTCAGATCCTCCGCTGATTTGTGTTCCTGTGGCTTCTCCGGCTCCGCTCCGATGTGTTCGAGCCTCAAGAGCATAGATATGGTCCAGACCTGTTCCAGGCCAAATCCTTTCCAAGCCTTCTCGTTTCTAGGGTTTCTGAGAAACCCTGAAAGCTGTTCGAGGTTGTTTCTCTCTTTATTTTCTTAGATCTGTGATAGATCTGTGGTGTACTCGAGGTTTCAAAGCTTTTTTTCAAATTTCTCTTTTTAAAAATGAGTCAGTTTCAATTTAGGGTTTCCAAAACTTTTAAAACAATTTTTGTTTCTTCTTCTTCTTCTTTCTTTATGTGAATCTGCCTGTATATGCTTTGTTCTTATGTGTTTTCGCTTGTGCATATTTTCTCTTATGTTCTTATGTTTTTTTGTTATTATGAATGTTCTTCTACTTGTGCTCTGTTATCTCTTCTACTGTTTCTACAACATGCTTTCACATGTCTAGCTTATGTGTTCCTTTACCATTTTCTTACTGAGCTTTTGTCTGCCTTCACTAGACTTTTGTTTGAACTCTAAACCTGTTTCGCCTACTGTTTCTTAAGTTCTATGTCGACTCTATTCTCTCTTGAACTTGCTTGAGTTTAGAGCTTTTCTTGAACATGCTTTGTTTTTACTCTATTGCTTCAAACTTGCCATTATATCTATGTGCTTTCTCATGAGACTATCTGAGTCGGTTCGATGGCTTGCCCTCTCCTTTCTGTACCCTACTCAAATTTGAAACCCTAGACTGAACTGGAATCTTTCGCTTATGATTTTGAGACTGTCTATGCCAACCTTTTCTTTCTTTCTTGACGCTTGTATGCTTATATATGAGGTTTTTTCTTTCAAAAGGGTTCTGCCAACTTGTAATCTCCTTTAATAAGGCTCAATTGATTGGTTATTGATTTTCCAATTGAACTTTCCCTTACCCTTTTTCTGACTAAGTTCATTCAAACAAAGCTTTTTACTGGCTGTTTGATTGACCTACTTGCCTTATTTCTCACAAATCATGTACCATAGGATTCTCACCTTAAATAATCCATATGTATTTACCTGTGTTATGGTACTTTGGAAAGGTTTTTTAATTATTCATCTTTCCTTAGTTGTCTCATGCCCGTTTGAAATCAAACCCCTTAACCTTAGGGAGACCTTCTGTGATTGATTATAAACTATTTTCTTGCCTTTTTTGCTTACTCGTTTACTACACTATAAAAACAAGACACTACACACAACTCACTACACACACACACGGGAAAACCTCAAAAACACTTCAGACTTCAATTGAACACTATATAATTACAATACTTTCTCTACTACTACTTTCTCTTCTTCTAATACTGAGCACTCTGCTCCTCTTCTCTTCTACTGTCTGAAACATTCGCGAGTTCTCTTGAACTCTCAAGTATTTGCTGAAGAACCTGAGTTTGCTCTTGCTGATTTCTGGCTGTTACTTGCTTCTATTATTCTGTTGTTCTAAAGCTTGCAACTGGTATGTCTTTCTAATTAAATAATACCCTCCAAACTATGTGTTTACTTCTCCTCCTCTGTTATGCATTCTTCACTATGTGTTCATCCTAGTCTGTCATGCTCTCTTTCATCATGTTTTTGCATCTTTGGGTCTGTTTGTGCTTTCTTGCTTTCCTCATGTTTTCTGTAAATGCTTTCTTATGTGATTCCCTGTCCCTTTGACCCCCTTCTTATGTGTGAGTGCAATTCTGAGTCATGTTGGCATTCTATTATTGCCAGTCATGACTTAGAATCAGGTTCTCTTGAACCTCTACTCAAATCAATTCCCATTCCCTTTACCCCTTATGTGCTGGGCCTTAACTCAAGACTGGTGGTGCCCTAATCACCATCCAGACCCAGGTTTGACTTCTAAAAGTCTGCTCTTTATTTGTTGGCCAAGTAGATGGTCAGGGGTGTGCCAGTCTCTGCCCATGGCTGGGTATGACCACCCTCTGCTATGGCCCCCTAATCCCTCTCTCACTTTGCACTTATTCCTAGTTCTAAGTTCTGCCCCCCTTTGGTAAGCCATGCTTTGGGACCCTGGAGCTCCCTCTGAACTTGGATGCCTGAGGGCTGGCAATTCCATATTGCACTATTCTATTCTAATTTTTATCCAGAGTATAAGCACTGCCTGGAGTCCTTGAGGCTCCTTGTAACTTTGAAACACTTTGGGCGAGAGAAGGCCTTGGAAATATGGAATCCGGATTTGGTGAAACATATGTCATTGGATATTAAGATTGAATTAGGCTGCTCGGATCTAGCTGTAGGCTGTGATGTATTTTTAGTCGTTTTCTTTCTTCTGGTTCTGTAATATTTTTTTTGTATAAAAGAGCTTGGGGAGATATAGTAAAAAAGGGTGTGGGAGGGGTTTACTTTTTGCATCAACAAAAAGGGTAAATATCATGCCTATAGGTTAATGTTTTTAATCACTTAGATACCCTATAAGTTTAATGTTGTAATTCAGTCACTTAGATACCATGCCTATAGGTTAATGTTTTTAATCACTTAGATACCATGCCTATAGTGTTAATGTTTTTAATCACCTAGATACCATGTCTATAGGTTTTTGACATTTTAACTCGATCGACTAGATACCATGTCTATAGAATTTAATGCATAATACGCATAATCCAGTCATCTAGAAAATCTGCCTATAGGGTTTAATGCTTTATCATCTTGCAAATCATTGGAAACCCTGCCTATATGACTTAATATTCATGTAAGAAGTTGCATATAGAAACCATGTCTATAGGAAATGCATACGCGTTAGGCAAAACTATAGGATAATCAAATCTGCCATCTGTCTACCAATTCTGTAATAAGTTCTAAAACCAAGTCTGTCTATAGAGGTTCATACCAAAATCTGTTTAAGTAACAACAACATGTTAATTGGCATTAACGTTCAATATAACATTTTTTTATTTCAATACAAACTCCTATAAATCCGTAATGCTTTTAAAAATTCTGCAAATCTGTCTGAGATAATCCCTTTAAATCTTCTGCCCAAATTCTATTCATCTTTTGAAGCTATCTTTCAGAACAGTCTTTTAGCTCACTCTTTCTGTATTTTCACTTTTGAAAACCCTTCTTCTACTGTATTTTTACTCAAACAAATATGCTGATTTTAAAGTCATTTATGAACTTCTGTAATCTTTTCAACTCCCAGTTTTAACTCTTCTTCATTAGGCTCTTGTCTAGAATCAACACTTTTTTTTTCTGAATAACTCGATTAAAATACTTCAATATCTGACAATTGGATCCGAGCTACCTAATGCAAATTTTTTTATCTGATTCTATGTGTTAAACTAGTCCGTCCGCCGCTTAAGTTTTAATTTAAAGACCAAACTAGTATGTGCAAGGCATGCTAAACTATATGCCATATGACTTACGGGGTTTTATGTGAGCCTTGCATGTTTGTTTGTCAATCCCCTTACTTGCTATTTATTTTGGTTGTCGAAATTAGTATTTTGTCATTTAAACCCCATATAGGCCTTACCCCTTTTCTTCCATTTTAGGATTAGAAGTCCTAATACCCCGGGACTGATAGGTTCGGACGGGTACTAGCATGCAATAATTAAACGAGACTAATCGCGTTTAAATACATTAACGGGGCGGGAAGGGTAGAATATGGATATGATGACCGGTGCGCTAATATCTCACGCGACCCCTCTTTTGAGGAGTGATTGCTGGGTATTGCATTGATGTGATCCATATTTTGTATAAACCTAGGACCCCTTTTCTTTTTCTTTCATTTGCAGTGTTTTCTTTAATTCCGTTCTTCAAATTAATTCCTTTTTTTTTCTAACAAAAACTGTCTCTTTCTGTCTTCTTTTCAAAACTTGAAACTTATTCATGATTTTTATGTGCAAAGCTTTACTTTTTTTCTTTCACTTCTTTAAAGTCACAATTAAAGCATGGCCGGGAACCACACTAGTGGATCTTGAGGGGTGCCTAACACCTTCCCCTCGAGATAATCTCAAGTCCTTACCCGAACTTTGGTTTCTCTTTCAAAATTGCTTCTTCTCTTTAAAGTGTCCTAGTGCACTATAATCATTAGGTGGCGACTCTTCAAATTCCATAACCCGATTCCTCAAAAGGGAATAAGAGTTATTTTATCCATAATGTCGTAAACCCAATTTTTTTCTTTTAAGGAAGGGGAAAAGGGGGGGCATCGACATGGAGTATGTTGCTAGATGTTTGAATTGCCGGCAGATCAAATATAAGCACCAGAGGCTAGGTGGCCTACTTCAGCAGATGCCCATTCCGGAATGGAAGT
The DNA here is from genome assembly GCA_026770625.1 of Nicotiana glauca. Lineage (NCBI taxonomy): Eukaryota > Viridiplantae > Streptophyta > Magnoliopsida > Solanales > Solanaceae > Nicotiana > Nicotiana glauca. Next base: position 152,397 of record MU702335.1, on the reverse strand, counting down.
GGGAGTGCATTACCATGGATTTCATGGTTGGGTTGCCGCGAACTCAGTGAAAGGTGGATTCAGTATGGGTTATTGTGGATAGATTGACCAAGTCGGCCCACTTCATTCCGGTGGTGACTACTTATACAGCGGAGAGATATGCTCAGATCTACATTCGAGAGATAGTTAGGCTGCACGGTGTGCCGGTTTCCATCATATTAGACAAAGGCCCTCAGTTCACTTCCCATTTATGGAGAGCTATTCAGAGTGAGTTGGGGACCCGTGTAGAGATTAGCACGGCATTCCATCCTCAGACCGACGGGCAGTTGGAGCGGACAGTTCATATCTTAGAGGATATGTTGAGAGCATGTGTTATTGACTTTGGAGGGCAATGAGATCAGTTCTTGGCCTTGGCAGAGTTTGCATACAATAATAGCTATCAGTTCAGCATAAAGATGGCTCCGTATGAGGCATTGTATGGTCGACGTTGTTGTTCTCCTATCGGATAGTTTGAGCCTGGTGAGGCTAAGTTACTTAGTACAGATTTGGTACGAGATGCCTTAGATAAGGTAAAGTTGATTCAGGAGAGGCTTCGCACAGCCCAGTTCAGACAGAAGAGCTACGCAGATCAGAAGCCGCGTGATGTATCATTCATGATTGGCGAGAAGGTTCTCTTCAAAGTCTCGCCAATGAAGGGCATTATGAGGTTCGGGAAGAAGGGCAAGCTGAGCCCAAGGTTTATTGGTCCCTTTGAGGTGTTGAGGCGAGTTGGAGAGGCTGCCTATGAGCTTGCTTTACCTCCCAGTTTATCAGGAGTTCATCCAGTTTTCCATGTATCGATACTTCGGAGGTGTCATGCTGACTATTCACATGTGTTGGATTTCAGCACCATTCGGTTAGATGAGAGCTTGGGCTACGAGAAGGAGCCAGTTGCCATTATTGATAGGTAGGATCGCCAGTCCAGGTACTTCTTTTTATGTCCGTTCGAGGACGAACGTTTGTTTAAGAGGTTGAGAATATAACGACCCGACTGGTCATTTTGTGTTTTAGAACCCCATTCCCTTAAATAAAACTTCCCACACTTGCTTTAACTAATTTATGACTTGCGAGGGCGAGTGGTTCGGAAGTTAGAAGAGTTTTGAGCAAGGATAAGTCTAGTTGCTTCTTTAAGTCTCTTTATAAAAGTCCAAGTTTGACTTCGATCAATATTTTGGGGAAACAGACCCGGAATTGCAATTTGACAATTTTTGAGGGTTCGTGGGAAAATATGGGACCTGGGCGTATGCCCCGAATCAAATTCTGAGGTCCCTAGCCCGAGTAATGAATTTTTATGTGAAATTGTCAAGTTTAAGTTTCAAAGTTTTAAATAAACAAAGAAATCATTGTTTTCCTAGGTATCGGATTCGGATTTCGATTTCGAAACTTGGTACAAGTCCAAAATATCATTTAAGACCTACCCATAAAATTTGGTGCCAATCCGAGTAGTTTAAGGGCATTTTGACCTGTTGAAAGGAAATTTAGAACTTGAAGTTCATTAAGTTGATTCAATTGGTTTTGGGGTTCAACTCCTTGAATTATTATTGTTTTGAGTGTTTCGATGGTTCGAGTAGGTCCGCCTCGTGATTTCAGACTTGTCGGTATGTTCGGGCGGGGCTCGGGAGCCCCGAGCGTTAAATAGCCGAGGTTCGAGTGAAGTTGAAAACTTAGGAAAAAAACCAAATCTGCTACTTCTGTCCAGCCCCAACTATCAAAGGCCGCAGAAGCGGCTCTTTTCCGTAGAAGCGGAAAGCCTCCCGCATAAGCGAAAATAGCTGGGGCAGAAGGGTTCATTTAATACGAACCCAACCCCATTTCCTTCATTTTTCATTACACATTTGGGCGATTGTGGCGATTCCAAAGGGGAGATTTCAAAATAACATCACAAGGTAAGTAATCCCCACTCATTCTTAGTCTAAGCACATGAATATTAGATAGATTTAACACTAATAATCAAGTAAAATCAAAGGGTTAGAGCTAGACCTAGGGTTTTCATAAAATTAAGATTTAACCACATAATTAGCCATGTAATGAACTAGAAGTTGCATATTAGTGATCCTTAGGTTATAGAGAATAATTTTCTTCGAAAAATCTCGGGATCCGGACATGTGGGCCCGGGGTCGGAATTTAGGAAATTTATGGGAAAGGTTGGGAAATCACTTAAATAGTTAGAATTCAATCTTGTAAGCCCTTATTGACTAATTCCTATATTGTTTAACTAGTTCGTACGCTTTCAGCTTCGCTTTGAGGCTTCGGGCTTGTTCTTGATAGTTGGAAGTGCGCTTCAGAGCGAAGTGAGTCTCCTTTCTAACCTCGTGAGAGGGAATTGTCCCTTTAGGAATAATAAATGATAAATTGCTATTAAATGCGAGGGATACACACGTACTAGGTGACGAGAGTCCGTGCGTAGCTACTATGATATTAAATGTTTGGGTAGTTTAGGAATCACATCATGCCTAATGTGAGATATCCATTATTTGAACTATCGAAATGATCTTTTATGATATGTTAGAGACTAGAAAAGAATGAAAAGTGATCATACGAATTGTTGAACCTTGTAAGGATTTCCTTGTATATAGATGATGCCTTGGTGTGCATTCTTGATGTTTTAATTGATATTTGTGGATCGGGCCGATAGCCTCGGTGAGATAGATGCATCTATGGTACGGGCCGCTCGACCCTCGGCAGTGTACAATTTATATTCTATTGGAGCGGGTCGTCGACCTCGGCATTGTTGCGCATATATATATATATATATATATATATATATATATATATATATATATATGTATGTATGCTCGAGCTTAGACCTTTCATGATTTATTTCTAATTATTGCAAAAGAGGGAAAACGATTAAAGAAAAAAATGTGATTAAGAGCATGATTATGACTTCCATGATAACTGTCGTATAAATGAACTATTTATGCTCTAAATTGTACATCATTATTATGATATTATCTTGACCTAGTGGTTATCAAGTCGACCTCTCGTCTCTACCTTTTCGAGATTAGGCGGGATACTCACTGGGTACATACTATTTATGTACTCATGCTACGCTTCTGTACTTAAATGTACAGGTTCTGAGGCTGATCATCTGGTTACCGATCGAGCGCGCGCCAGTGAGCTGCGGCAGAGACTTCTACGGTGAGCTGCTTCCCTTCCTACGCCGCACAATAGCCGGATGGAGTCTTCTTTTGTATTTTTGCTATCTTTCTTTATTTCAGACAGTAGGGTAGAGATGTTGTGTATATTCTACTAGATGCCCGTACTTGTGACACCAGGTCTTGGCACACACTGTAGTGGATATTTATTTTGGGATTGCATATCTGTTTTGCCACATTATGAATCCTTACTCGTCTCGGCTTTAACTTTGAAAAATCTAGCATATTTGTTCTTTGGCAAAGGTAAAATGAGAACTTAATTCACAAATTCCGCAGTTGGCTGGCCTGACAACAGCGTCGGGCGCCATCATGACCTGTTAGGGAAAATAGGTCGTGACATCCTCGACACATTTTATTCAACATTTTTAGATTTGGATTTGGGTCGCATGAAATGCACACCCGAATTTAGGAAGGTAAGAATATTAAAGAATGTGCCAAAAGCAACTAGCGTATTATTTACCTTGCGGGCGGCCATGAAAATTCGCTAAATGGTACGTCCTGGTTTCTAAGTATTTTAATATGAATATTTAGAGAGGGCCATGCAATTTATAAATTTTGTTTGGCGCGATATTCCTCATTTTTATTTTAAGGCCAACCTAAAGGAACTATGATTTCCTCTTAAGTATTGTCTCTAAAAAGGCCTTAAGTGATTAGCACTATAAAATGCTGGCATCAAGTTCAAGTCCAAATTCAAACAAGAGGATCTTTATTTATTGAAATCCCCTTAATTAAAATTTGCTACTTAACTTGAAAAGCCCAAAACTTACATTTCAAATTTTAAATACGGGCCCAGTATTTAGGTTCAATACGAGTAGAGCACAGGTCCAGCTGTGGGCCGGTTGCAATCCATATTTGGATGCAACCTTGAGATATGAATGGGTTTCAATTGGAAATAGGCCCAAACGATGTACCCACAGGATGAAAACAGTCACGACTGGGCCTTCATTAGGCTTGACTCTCGTGACTTGATTAACCTAATAGCAAAATCCATTGACAAGCATGCAATCACACAGAGCAAAAGGCTAATTAACAGATTCCAGTTATGACTTACATTCTTTTACATCAATTAACTGAATAAATTTATTTTTAGCATGCATCTTTAACAAAAATCTGTTATGATTAAGCAAAGGATACAATGTACTAATTATCTGCGAATAAAAATCGCTGAACTTGACTAATGAAAGAAAATTGCCTCTGCAACGTATTAGCTATTTTTGCTGCTTTCTAATGATTTAGTGTATTGTAAAACACTTGAACCTCAATATGAAATTCACTAACAACAATACAACACATAAAGAAAACCTTTCAGTTTCAAATTTGTCGAACTATGAACTCATTAATTGAATCAAAGCTTCTCAACAACATTCAGGCTTCATACCTACTCTAATGGGGAGTGTAGAGGAGAATAACTCCAATAACACAAGTTCGAAGTTATCTATTAATTGTAGGGAATCAAACTATATCAAAATTAAACTAATGAACTAATGAAGACGAATCCAGTTTGAACAGTCTAGTTATTACAATACTAGAAAATTTAAATTCACTTGACCTTTGCACTCTAGAGAAACAGAAATCTGATACTTAAACAAATTTGCATGACAATAACAGGAGCAATATGTTATTTCTTCAATGACTCAAACACACATCTGCTGGTTCAGCTTCTTCATACATCATTAGAGGTTTTAAAATGTACCTGGAATTTAAGGCAGAATAAGAAGAAGTGGATAGTCAGCTAAGCAGCAACGAGGGACAGTCAAAACCAATAGCAACAGGATCAATTTCAACCCAAAACAGTGTCACAGCAACCCAGGAATGATTTGCAGAAGGATAAACACCAATAAACAACTAAAAACAGATCGGACTGAACCAAAACAAACTCGAAATCAACCCAGGAATCTTTGAACTTGAACCACTGAGATATAAAGAACATTCAAACGATTTTTCACCTTATATTAACTGAGAATTTGATTTAACAGCTGGAATTCTAACTTATCCTAAGAAAACTTCAATGGAATAGTTTTTTTTTTTGGAGTTTTTGTGATATTTTTTTTTTTTGGTTTTTTGAAGATCTAAGATCTAAAATTGGACTTTTTCCTCTCAGATTTCAGACCTTTGTTTTCGAATTTGAATTTCAAATTTTCTAGACTTCCAAACTTTTTGATTTTTCCCTCTTAGAATTTTTGTGAATTTTTCAGATTTCCCCCAAAAAAAAAAATTTCAATAAGGTAATGGGCATGCCTTTTTATAGGCAAAGCCTAAGGCTACCTTCAGATTTCAACTTTGCCCCCTAAGTCCCTCTTTTATTTTTCAGTTTGAGCTAATTAGTCCCTCAGTTATTGGCTTGTTGGTTAAGTCAACTACTTAAAAGTCTAAAATTCACCTAAACCCCCCATTAGAACCTTTCTATTTCAGTTACACTAAGATTCCCTAAGTTGAATTCCCTAAACTACCCCTAATGCCCCCTTGAATTTACTCTGAAATTACTAAACCATGCCAACTAACCTCATCCCCCCTTTACCTTGGTCAAACTAACCATAGTTAATTAAAAATCCAAACTATTCATCTATAGCCACAGTTCTTCAATCAACAAAATTAAACTATCCTTTTTTAATTTGAATTAACTACTTAATGTATATCCTATGACTAACTGTATTATAGAACTAATAAAATAGTAAACTGACAATTAAAGCAAACAATTCAAACTCGAAACTAAAATCAGATTAACAAAAGCAATCATGGATTATTTAATCGAAAACAAACAAAAAATCAACTAATAAAAAAAAAATCAAAACAGAATTAAACCAAAAATAAAAACTAGAAAAAAATAACAGAATTAGTAGAAACAAAGTTAATTAAAAACCCAAGAACTTCTAAATCAACTAACATGAATAATGATTGATCAATGAGTCATTCCATTAAGGTCATACAAAATAAGAACCAATATTTAAACTACACTATTATAATTAGAACCCTAATAAAATAAAAATAGTAAAAGAAACAAACATAGAAGAACGAGAAGAAAATAGAAAGTAAAAGAAAAAATGAAATATCTCCAGTTCTTGAATCAGACCCGCATTAAGGCTAACTTCCTAGAGTGATTTGGGATTATAATCGTCCTTAACCATATGATTAAGGGCTATTATAGCCCAAAATCAATAAACCCCCAACTCTTGAAAATTTAGGATTTCAGGCCTATTTTCGATCTAATAATCGAGGCGCTTGGGGAATATTTGAAGGCTGTAAGTTGTGGATTCATAACAAGGGAGGTGAGGAGGATCCCTGGGGTTAATTTGGTAAGGTTTGGGGGTGGCGTCGCCGTGGGCGGTGAAGGCGACGCCCACAGATTTGAATATTCGAAAAACTAGGATGGGATTTGAGAGGGATGAAGGTCAGATCCGTGATGAGGAAGATGAGGAGGTGTTATGGTGTAAATTTAGACTCATTTGGAGAATCGCCGCCGGCGGTGGACGGTGGGAAATGGCGGAGAAGTGGTGGCGTTACGCCGGCGTGTGTTGAGGTGTTCTGAGAGATGATTGAGGGGTAGGGGACTATCCGATATTTTTATATTAAATGAAGGGGACTTCTCAACCGTTGGATCAAACAAACCTAGACGGCTAGGATTAACTTGATCCAAAACGGCGTCGTTTTGTTGTTAAAAAGACTGGATTGGATCAGGTAATTTGGGCTTGGACTGGAAGGATCCGGTCTTGGAAATTTGGCTTTGGGCGGATGTTATTATTTGAGAATTGGCCCAAAAACAGCTGGCCTGATTTTGCTTTTCTTTTTTCCTCTTTTTAATTCAAATCTTTTATTTATTCTTCTCTTTTTCTCTTTCTTTTTGTTTTTAATTTTAAAACTAAAATTAAAATATTACAATTAATTCAAACCACCTAATTAAGCTATGATTAGTCTAATATCAATTTTAAAAAAATTAACAAACCTAAAACTTAGATTAAATCAAAACAAAACAAATCACAGTTTCTTTATGACTTTTTCGTATTTTTGTGAAAGTTTAATTACTAATTAATCTAAAAATGTGTAGAATTAAATTCTAAATGCTCATGCAATATTTTTTGTATTTTTTTATGAAATATCATGCATACAAAATTACGCAATTAAATCCTAAAAATCAAGTAATAAAAAAGAAAAATCCTAATTTTATGAATTTTATAGGAATAATTCAAGCGAGGCAAAAATCACATGCTCACAACGCTAAACTTCTGCTTATGTGCATTACCTGTAAAAGAGAACAACACTGATATTTATGGAGTTAGTAAATAGAGATTACCTAGAATTCTAATGCTACTCTTCCTTGATGAAAATTTCTAGTTGATCTCATCCTCTAACTCTATCCTTCTTTTAAGTCGCGTTCTCTTTGTGTAAGAAGTCTTTCTCCTTATTCAATATGCAACCTTTTCGATCATGATCAGAAGATATCACTTCTGGTAAGTTAGGTTTATCTCCTTCACATGCATCTCACATGCTTTAGTTGACCATATTTGTGCCTCAAAGGGATGGACCTGGTCCAAGTTTGAGTTCCTTTGTTAGTCTTTAAAATTCAACTTTAATTAGGCCAAGATTTACCCTTGACCATAGCTCGAAATATATGAGGGAACATGATGTGTTAACAGCTGATATTGATAAAGATCACTTTTCAATTTTGGAACTATTATATTACACTAAAAAAAGGGGATATGCTATAGTGGGTGGCTTCTATTACCAAGATCCAAAAAATAAAAAAAAATTCTACGTGGTGCACAATTATTTAATATTGTGTGTAACCTAGAAAATGGAGATGAGTTACATTTGTATATCAATATATTTTTCTAAACCCTAAGTTAGTGGATAATATGGCACCTATTGGACTTATGTTGGTCAATAGGTGTAACTGAAGTGAATGGTGCATATGGGGAAACAAACTTAGAAGAGAAGGAAGATGTTTTAGCTGAAAATGAAGTGAGGGAAGATGTTGCTGCTGAAACTGAAGTGAGGGAAGATGTTGCTGCTGATTTAAATGGTGTGGGGGGGAGGAAATTGTTAGGGAGGATATTTCTACTGATTTAAGTGGTACGGGGGAGGGAAGAAGTTGTAGAAGGTGATGTTACGACCTTGATGGTGTTATTTTAGATCCGGAGAGTAGTAGTGACTCAGATTTTGATATTGTACCAGAAGAAGATGATAGTGATGCTAATGAAGAGTTGATAGTTGTCAGGAATGAAAAGAGAACAAAGCTAAAGGCTAGAAGAAGGAAAAAACCAATTGTACATCTAGAAGTAGCTCTAGGAGAAGGAAAAATAGATAGAGGTTTTGAAGACATTGGCAAGAATAAGGAAGATAAATATGCTGGTAAATTAGGGGAGCTGAAGACTATGTTGATAGTTCTGATATAGGTAGTGATGATTCTGATGATGAGCTAGATGTGAAAGCTGAAATTAATGTTGAATTATCAAGTAGAAGGAATAGTAGAAAGTTAAGATATGATCCAGATTGTGTTGTGGCTATTTTGGAACTTAGCATGATATTTGAGAATGTCAAACAATTTAGGAAAACAGTGATTGACTATGCTATTGAATACCATGCACAATTGAAACTCAAACCTAATAAGGTAACTAGGGTGATGGTGAAATGTAAATCTAAGATTTGCCAGTGGGAGTTATTTTCAAGTCTTCACAGGGATTCAGGGAATTTTATAGTTAGGAAGTATCATCCTATTCACAAGTACACTCCAATGAACAAGAACAAAATTTATAATTTTAAGTATATTGCTAACAGATTCAAAGATAGGATCACTTCTCAAGCCTATTTTAGGATCTGGGAAATACAAGAATTGGTTAGAGACAAATTGGGTTTGTATGTTGGTAGAACCATCTTTTACAGGACAAAACATACAGTTCTTAGGAAGTTTATGGGGGACTGGAAGATGGGGTTTGCTAGATTATGTGACTATGATGATATTATTACACAAACCAATCCTGGTAGCACTTGCTTGAATAAAACTGACAGAAATTCAGAGCCTGGAAAGAATCTGTTTAAATATTTCTATGTCTGCTTTGATGCATTGAAGAAAGGTTGGTTGGAAGGATGCAGGAAGATCATTCGATTTGATGGATGTTTTCTAAAGGGAGCATGTAAGGGTGAATTGTTGGTAGCTATTGGAAAAAAATGTGAATTCTTGCTCGACCCCTTTCTTCTTCAAAAGCTTTGACCCTGTTCAGTAAACCCCAAATAACCCTATTCGCTTAGCTAGGAAACTCATCGTCAATCCACCTAAAATAATTACATCCACCTTTGTCCTTCAAAAAAAATCATTCAAACTAAAATCGGGAACAAAAACAACTGGGATAAAAATTAATTAATTGTAGTTAATTATCACTTACCTTTTCAATTTTGCATCCATAGAACCTCCTTCCAGGATTAGATGGAGACCATGAAGTTTTCAATTGACATTCATGACCACACGGGCATGAATCAACTCTCGGTGTGAGAGACATAATTGAGAGCTTAAGCCAAGATTCGAACACAAACGGCAAGGCTACTTTCAATTTGGAGAGAAGAATAGAATAGGGTTGGATTTTTAGGAAATGGTGAAAAATTAGGGCTGGTAAAAGGGATGGGGGTTTAATTATAAAATAGAAAAATGGTGAATTTTATCGTTTATATTGTACTGTTGAAATAGAATTGTCAGTATATTTTTAATGTTCACGCACTCAAAAGCAGTGATGTTCACGTTGTTTGTCATGTCAGTCGGACATGTTAAAATGGTGAAGTAAAGGTATAGTAGAAGTGTTCCGGTGAAAAATAACTTAGTTGAGGTGTTCAAGTGATATTTCTGTGATAGTTAAAGTGTCTATCAGTTTATTCTGCCAATAATATAAGAGCAATTTGTAGATAGCACATGGGCGATCTGTGATTTCCCAAGGAATTTCCATTCTAAAAAAAGGATCCTCACAATAACTAATAAGCGATTAATCGGATATCACTTAGGCGATCACAAATAAATACAAGGGTGATTTCTAGATAACATATAGGCGATCTATGATTTCATCAGGATCTCCCCTCTATGAAAAACAATCTGGGTAATAACTAATAAACAATTAACCTAAGATCACTAAGACGTTCATAAATAATACATGAACGATTTTAGATAACACATAGGCGATCTATAATTTTTATTGAAAAACAATCTATTAATAACAAAAAAGCGATCAACCAGAGATTAAGTACGCAATCATAGATAATACATGTGTGATTTTTAGATAACACATAGGCGATCTATGATTTTATCGGTATCTCCTATTTTATAGAAAAAAGATCATGATACTAACTAATAAGTGATTCCTCAGAGATCACTTAGGCGATAAAAAAAAATAGCTATTTTTAGATAAAACATAGGCGATCTATGATTTCACCAAGATACCCAAATAATTATTATAATAATTAATAAATAAGCAACTAGAGATAACTTAGGCGATCATTAACATCACATGACTAGATAACACATTTATGAAAAATGATCTTGGTAATAACTATAAAACCATCAATCAGATATCACTTAGGCAATTATAAATAATATATGGGCATTTTTCAAATAACATATAGGCGATCTATGATTTTATCAGGATCTCTCACTTTATAAGAAAATGATTCTGGTAATATCTAATAAGAGATCAAAAAGAAATCACTTAGGCGGTCGTAAATAATACTTGTGCGATCTCTAGATAACACATAAGCGATCCTTGATTTTATCAGGATCTCCAAGATCTCTCACTTTACAAAAACATTATTCTGGTAATAACTAATACATGATCAATTGAAGATCACTAAGATGGTGATAAATAATACATGTGCAATTTCTATGTATTACATTATTCTGGTAATAACTAATACATGATCAATTGAAGATCACTAAGATGATGATAAATAATACATGTGCAATTTCTATTTAATACATAGGTGATCTATGATATCACCTGGATCTCTTACTATATTAAAAATAAATTTTGATAATAACTAATAAGTGATCAACCAGAGATCACTTAGATGATCATAAATAATACATGAGCGATTTGTATATAACACATTAGCATTCTATGATTTCACCAAGATCTCCCATTTTAATAAAAAACGATCCTGATAATAACTAATAAGCGATCAAACGAAAATCCCTTGGACGACAATAAATAATTCATGGGAGATTTCCGGATAACATATATACGATCTATAATTTCACTAGGATCTCACACTTTATAAAAAATGAGCCTGATATTAACTAATAGGCGATCAACCGAAGATCACTTAGGCAATCATAAATAATACATGCACAATTTCTAAATAATACATAGACAATAGTTGATTTCACCAAGATCTCTTACGTATACAAAGTTAATCCTGATAATAACTATAAGAGATCATGTGGAGATCACTCAGATAATTATAAATAGTATTGATTGATTTTTTTTCCTGGTAACTAACTTAATTTTATTAATCACCAAAGTAATCAATTACAAAGCCATAGCTAAGCCAACAAAGCTAGCTATCTAAAGAAAAAACAACAAGAAAACTCCTACTCCAAAAACTACTAACTCCATTATTGATTCATATCAGAAAACATAAGATTGTAGGCAAGATTTGATTCCAGGAGGTGCCCGAACACAACAAATATAAGTTATCTCCTTCGCAATGTTTTCGCATTGTTTATTCCTTTGTACAAATAGGTGCTCCTTTGTTTCTTCATGTTCTTGATACAAGGCACACTTTGTATTTACATTTATACACCATTTGTTTAACCTATCAGATGTAAGTAGTATTCTATACATCAGCAACCACATTGTGAATTTTACCTTTTGGTTGTGCAGCATTGTTAAACATGAGGCTTTTCCATTCAACTCTTGCATAATCACCAAGAAGATGGAAATAGATTTCCCTAGTTAGACTCTGTAACGACCCGACTGGTCGTTTTGCCTTTTAGAATCCCGCTGCCCTAAATAAAGCCTCCTGTACTCGCTTTAACTAATTTACGATTTGCGGGGGCGATTGGTTCGGAAATTGGAAGGGTTTTGAGTAAAAATATGCCCATTTGCTTCTTTAAGATTTCTTAAAAAGGCCAAGTTTGACTTTGGTTAATATTTTGGGAAAACAGACCTGAATTCATGATTTGACAATTTTTGAGGGTCCGTGGGAAAATATGGGACCTGGGCGTATGTCCGGAATCGAATTCCGAGTTCCCTAGCCCGAGTAATAAATTTTTTAATCTAAAATTGTTTAATTGAAGTTTTAAGGAATTAAAGAGACTAAGTAATCATTAATTCCCTAGGTATCGGGCTCGGATTTTGGTTTTGAATCATGGTACAAGTCCGTAATGTTGTTTAAGACTTGCCCATAAAATTTGATGTCAATCCGAGTAGTTTAAAGGTGTTTTGACCCGTTATAGGAGAATTAAGAACTTGAAGATTCAATAGTTTGATTCATTTGGTTTTAGGGGGTGATTCCAAGATTTAGAATTATTTTGGGAGTTCCAAGGGTTCGAGTAGGTCTGCCTCATAATTTCAAACTTGTCGGTATATTCAGGCGGGGCTCGAGAGCCCCGAGCGTCAAACGAGCGAGGTTCGAACGAAGTTAGAAAGTTGAGGAATAGCTGAAGCATTGCTACTTCTATCATAACCGCATCTGCGGTTCTTGGACCACAGATGCGGTCAGTCTTTCGCAGAAGCGGCCAAGGGCAGGCCCAGGGAAAATCGCAGAAGCGGTCATGAAACCGCAGAAGCAGTTCCGTTTAAGCGGATATTCGACCGCAGAAGCGGTCCAGCCAAATTGGGCCAAAACCGTAGAAGCGGCCCAAAATCGCAGAAGCGGTTGCCGCGGGAGCGAAAAACGCACCACAGAAGCGGAAATCCTGGGGGCAGAGAGTTCATTTAATTCAAACTCAAAGCTATTTTTTTCATTTCACACTCCACACTTGGGCTATTTGGGTGCTTCCAAATAGAGACTTTCAACATAACATTGCAAGGTAAGTGATTCCCATTCATTATTAGTTTAAATACATGTATGTTAGGTAGATTAACACTAAAAATTAGGTGAAATCAAAAGGTTAGAGCTAGACCTAGAGTTTTAATAAAACTAAGATTTAATCATGAAATTTGTTATGAAATGGACTAGAAATCATATATTATTGATTCTCAGGTTGTAGAGAACAATTTCCTTCGAAAAATCCCCGAATCCGGTCACGTGGGCCCGGGGTGGGAATTTAGAAAACTTGTGGGAAAGGTTGGAAAATTACTTAAATAGTTAGAATTCGACCTTGTAAGCCTTTATTGACTAGTTCTTACTTTATTTAACTAGTTTGTGCTCGTTCGGCTACGAATTGAGGGTTTGGGTATGTCTTGATATTGGAGGTGCGCTTCGGAGCGAGGTGAGTCTCCTTTCTAACCTTGTACGAGGGAATTGTTCCCATAGGATTAATAAATGAGAATTTACTACAAAATGCGGGGGCTACGTACGTACTAGGTGACGAGAGTCCGTGCGTAGCTACTATGATGTTAATTATTCGGGTAGTCTAGGACCCACATCATGCCTAATTTGAAGGTATCTTTTAATTAACTTACGAACATGATCTTTTATGATATGCTAGAGACTTGAGAGAAACGAAGAGTGAACATATGAACTTGTTGGACCTTTGTAAAAATTTCCTTGTGTAAAAATGAGCCTTGTATGCATCCTTGATGTTTTTCCTGATATTTATGGATCGGGCGGATCGCCTCGGTGAAAATAGATGCATATATGGTACGGGCCATTCGACCCTCGGCAGTGCACAGTGTATTTTCCATTGGAGCGGGCCGTCGACCTCGATATGATTGCGCATGATATATATATGCTTAAGCTTAGACGCAACATGATTACTTGCTAGGTATGTAAAATATGAAGAATGATAATTAAATATGGTCAAGAACATGATTATGACTTTTCATTTTAACTTGTTGTTATTGGAAACTCTTCATGCTTTGCATAGCACATTATTATTATATTATCTTGACCCTAGTAGGTATCAAGTTAACCTCTCGTCTCTACTTCTTCGAGATTAGATGTGATACTTTCTGGGTACATATTGTTTATGTACTCATACTATACTTATGTACTTAAATGTACAGGATCTGAGACAGGTGGATCCGGTTATCATCCTGGTGCGCGCCCGTGAGCGGACTTGGGACTTCTACGGTGACTTGTTTTTCCCTCCATATTGATCCGCAGCAGAAGAAGTCCTTCCTTTGTATTTTTGTTATTTTCTATCTATTCAGATTCAGACAGCAGGATACTACGATATTCATTTGGATGTGTATTCTACTAGTTTCCTGTAGCTTGTGACACCAGGTTCTGGCACACACTTGGTAGATGATTATTTTGGGGTTGTGTACTTATATTATTTACAGTATTTCGTCCTTCTAGTTTAAATTTCAAGTAAAGTGTTTATTCTACTTATTTTTAATTAGAAGTAACATAAGAATTTTAGTAATGTTTCCGCATTGGCTTGGCTGACAAGGGTGTCAGGCGCCCTCATGATCCATTGAGGAATTGGGTCGTGACAACATGGTATCAGAGCACTAGGTTCATGTAGGCCTCATGAGTTATGAGCAAACTTGATAGAGTTTGTTGATCGGTACGGAGATGTTTGTATTTATCTTCGAGAGGCTATAGGGTATTAGGAAAGACTACTCTTTATTCATTTCGTATCGTGCAGTGCTTAGTGTACTAAATTTCCCTCTTCTATTCTCTCACAGATGGTGAGGACTCGTACTGCTGACATTGCAGACCCGAGAAGGGCTGCTCCCCTTGTTGTTAGAGGCCGAGGTAGAGGTAGGGGGAGGGCACCGGCCTGCGATAGGGGACGAGGGCATCCCAGAGCCGTTCTAGTTGCACCACCGGAGGGTCCTGCGAGGGATCCCATCATTGAAAAGTAGGGAAAGGCGGCCTTAATTGAGCCTACCCCGATGGATTTCATGATAGCGCCGGGATTTCAGGAGGTCATGGGCCGCATGCTACGGTTCATGGACACTATGACTTAGGCTAGTTTATTTCTAGCAGACCCAGCTACTTCACAGGCAGGAGGGGGAGCCCAAACCCCTACTGCTCAGGCTCCAGGTCATGCAGCTGTAGTATACCAAACTTCGGGTGCACTACCCGCAATGGGGCTCAGCCAGTTCCTGCATTGGCACCCCAGCCCAGGCCAGTTATGGACGACGATCCGCAGAAGTTGTTTGATAGATAAACTAAGTTGCGCCCTCCAGTCTTTGGGGGTGAGCGTCATGAGGATGCCCACGACTTCATTGACAGGTGCAGGGACAGACTGCACAACGTGAGAATATTGGAGTCGCATGGAGTTGACTTCACTACTTTTCAGCTTGAGGGCAGGGCCCGTAGATGGTGGCAGTCTTACACCCTTAGCAGGCTAGTAGGTGCTCCTCCCCTTACCTGGGGTCAGTTCTCACAGTTATTCCTTGATCGATACATTCCACCCTCTGAGAGGGAAGAGTTGCGTCATCAGTTTGAGCATCTAGAGCAGGGTTAGATGTTAGTGACTGATTATGAGGCAAGGTTCTCTGAGCTGTCTCGCCATGCACTTATTATACTCCCCACAGAGGCAGAGAGAGTATGGAGATTCGTTGTGGAGGTTACACCCTACTATCCGGCCGGGTATGGCCCGAGAAGTAGAGATGGGAACACTGTATCAACTAGTACTTGAGATTGCTCGCAGGATTGAGGGTTACCGTCTGAGGGGTAGAGAGAAGATGTAGCAGGATAAGAAGGCCAGATTATCCAGGGAGTTTAGAGGCGCCCCAACTAGGGGTAGAGGTCAGTTTGGGAGGGGTCAGCCCAGCAGTCCCCCAGTTTCAGCACCACCACCTTCTCAGAGTGCTCTAGCACGCTCCTATTTTAGTGCCATGCCAGAGGGTTCTTATCGCATGCCAGCTATTCAAGGTTTATCCAGTGGGTATCCATGTCCTCCGGATTCTTCCAGCTCTTATTTCAGTGTTATGCCAGAGAGTTCATACCGCCCACCGGCTATTCAGGCTTTTTCTAGCGGGTCTTCTGGTTTTCAGAGTCAGTCATCCGGATAGTAGGTCGCCGCTCCATGTTGTTTTGAGTGCGGAGACCCGGGTCAAATGAGGAGACACTGCCCCAGGCTTAGGGGCAAGGTAGTGCAACAGGGGCAGCAGCCCATGACTCCAGCACCAGTGGCCCAGCCACCTAGAGGTGGAGGACAGACTAGTAGAGGTTGTCCCAGGGGTGGAGGCTAGACGGGAAGAGGTCAGCTAGCTACTACTCAGTCAGATGGAGGCCAGACAACCGGTGCTTCATCTAGTGCCCTTCCGGCTAGGCCAGATGCATTAGCCTCAGATGCCATTATGATAAGTAATATTTCCGTCGGTGGTAGGGATGCTTCGGTATTATTTGACCCGGGGTCTACCTATTCATATGTATCATCTCTGTTTGCTCGTTTCCTGGTTATTTCTCCTGAGCCTTTGGGTGTTCCTGTTCATGTGTCCACTCTTGCGGGTGATTCTGTGATTGTGGATCGGGTCTACCGGTCTTGTGTGGTTACTTTTTGTGGTTTCGAGACCAGAGCAGATCTTCTGTTGCTTGATATGATTGATTTTTAGGTCATCCTAGGCATGGATTAGTTGTCTCCATATCACGCCGTCCTTGGTTGGCATGCCAAGACTGTTTCGCTAGTGATACCAAGATCGTCGAGATTGGAGTGGAAGGGTTCCACGGTTGATATGCCTAGCAGGGTTATTTCCTTCCTGAAGGCTTGACACTTGGTCGAGAAGGGGTGTTTGGCCTATCTAGCTCATGTTAGAGACTTTACCGCAGAGTCTCCGACGATTGATTCAGTTCCAGTAGTCCGGGAGTTCACCGATGTTTTTCCTTCTGATCTTCCTGGCATGCCTCCAGATCGCGACATCGATTTTTTGTATTGATTTGGCTCCGGGCACTTAGCCTATATCTATTCCACCATACCGTATGGCTCCTAAGGAGTTGAAGGAGCTGAAGGAGCAGTTAGGGGAGTTGTTATCAAAGGGGTTTGTGAGGCCCAGTGCATTACCTTAAGGCGCACCAGTGCTATTTGTGAAGAAGAAGGATGGGACCATTCAGATGTGCATTGATTACCGCCAGTTGAATAAGGTCACCATCAAGAACAAGTACCCATTGCCTCGTATTGGTGATTTGTTCAACTAGCTGCAGGGAGCTAGGGTGTTCTCTAAGATCGACCTGAGGTCAAGGTATCATCAGCTGAAGATTTGGGACTCGAATGTTTCGAAGACTGCATTCAGAACTAGATGTGGCCACTATGAGTTTCTGGTGATGTCCTTTGGTTTGACTAATGCCCCGGCGACATTTATGAATCAGGTATTCAGGCCGTATATTTATTCCTTTATTATCGTCTTCATTGACGACATCTTGATATAGTCACGTAGCCTGGGGGAGCACGAGCAGTATTTGAGAGTAGTGCTTCAGACCTTGGGAGAGCAGAAGTTGTATGCTAAGTTCTCCAAGTGTGACTTTTGGCTTGAGTCAGTGGCATTCTTGGGGCATATTGTGTCCGGAGAGGGTATTAAGGTAGATCCCAAGAAGATTGAGGCAGTTCAGAGTTGGCCACGTCCCATTT
This sequence comes from Nicotiana glauca, assembly GCA_026770625.1. Lineage (NCBI taxonomy): Eukaryota > Viridiplantae > Streptophyta > Magnoliopsida > Solanales > Solanaceae > Nicotiana > Nicotiana glauca. The sequence continues at coordinate 134,559 of MU702335.1, read as the reverse complement.
CAGTGATCGAGATTAGGAGTTTCCTAGGTTTAGCAGGTTATTATCAGCAATTTGTGCAGGGCTTCTCATCTATTGCATCACCTTTGACTAGACTGACCCAAAAGGGTGCCCCATTCATTTGGTCCGATGATTGCGAGGAGAGCTTTCAGTGGCTCAAGGTAGCTTTGACCACGGCACCAGTTCTTGTGTTGCCTTCCGATGTAGGGATGTATACGGTATATTGTGATGCTTCACGCGTTGGCTTGGGATGTGTATTGATACAGGAGGGGCGAGTTATTGCATATGCTTCGCGTCAGCTGAAGATTCATGAGAAGAATTACCCCGTGCACAATGTGGAGTTGGCAGCGATTATTCATGCTCTTAAGATATGGAGGCACTATTTGTATGGGGTGCCTTGTGAGGTTTATACCGATCACCGCAGCTTACAACATCTGTTCAAGCAGAGGGACCTTAATTTGAGGCATTTTAGGTGGCCTGAGTTACTAAAGGATTATGACATTACCATTCTTTATCATCCGGGCAAATCGAATGTAGTCGCGGATGCCTTGAGCAGAAAGACGGAGAGTATGGTTAGCCTAGCATTCATTCCAGCGAAGGAGAGGCCACTAGCCTTGGACATTCAGTCCTTGGCTAACAGACTTGTGAGGTTGGACATTTCGGAGCCTAGCCGAGTTCTAGCTTGTGTGGTTACTCAGCCTTCGTTATCGGGGTAGATTAAGGCCCGATAGTACGATGATCCACATTTGGAGGTTCTCAGAGAGACGGTGCTTCAGGGAGGTGCCAAGGAGGTTTCTATTGGCGAGGATGGAGTGTTGCGGCTTTAGGGCCTTCTGTGTGTCCCTAATGTTGATGGGCTCAGGGAGAGGATTCTATAGGAGGCCTACAGTTCGAGGTACTCCATTCATCCGGGTGCCACGAAGATGCATCGTGACTTGAGGCAGCATTACTGGTGGCACAGGATTAAGAAACATATCGTGGAGTATGTAGCTAAATATTTGAATTACCAGCAGATCAAGTGTGAGTATCAGAGGTCAGGTGGCCTTCTTCAGCGGATGCCCATTCCGGAGTGGAAGTGGGAGCGCATCACCATGGATTTTGTAGTTGGGTTGCTACGGACCTTGCGGAAGGTTGTTTCAGTATGGGTCATTGTGGATAGGTTGACCAAGTCAGCCCATTTCATTCCTCTGGCGACTACCTATACAGGAGAGAAATACGCTCAGATTTATATTCGGGAGATAGTCCGATTGCACGGTGTGCCGGTCTCCATCATATCAAATAGAGGCCCTCAGTTCACTTCCCATTTCTAGAGATCCGTTCAGAGTGATTTGGGGACCCGCGTAGAGCTTAGCACGGAATTCCATCCTCAGACCGACGGGTAGTCGGAGCGGACAGTTCAGATTTTAAAGGATATGCTCAAAGCATGCGTGATTGATTTTGGAGGGTAGTTGGATCAGTTCTTGCCGTTAGTAGAGTTTGCATACAATAACAGCTATCAGTCCAATATAGAGATGGCCCCATATGAGGCTTTATATGGTCGATGTTATTGTTCTCCTATCGGGTGGTTTAAGCCTGGTGAGGCTAAGTTGCTTGGTACAAATTTGGTACAGGATGCCTTGGATAAGGTAAAGCTGATTCAGGAGAGGCTCCGCACAGCTCTGTCCAGACAGAAGAGTTACCTGGATCAGAAGGCGCGTGATGTATCATTCATGATTGGCGAGAAGTTTCTCTTGAAAGTCTCGCCGATAAAGGGCATTATGAGGTTCGGGAAGAAGGGCAAGCTAAGCCCAAGGTTTATTGGTCCCTTTGCGGTGTTGAGGCAAGTTAGAGAGGTTGCCTATGATCTTGCTTTACCTCCCAGTCTATCGGTAGTTCATCCAGTTTTTCATGTATCGATGCTTCAGAAGTATCATGCCGACCTATCACATGTGCTGGACTTCAGTACCATTCAATTATATGAGAGCTTGGGCTACGAGGAGGAGCCAGTAGCCATTATAGATAGACATGATCGCCAGTTGAGATCCAAGAGGATTTCTACAGTTAGGGTCCAGTGGAGGGGCCAACCGGTCGAGGAGGCGACCTGGGAGTCCGAGGAGGACATGTGGAGTTCAGCAGTCCAGGTACTTTTCTATGTCCGTTTGAGGACGAACATTTGTTTAAGAGGTGGAGAATGTAACGACCTGACCGGTCGTTTTGCCTTTTAGAACCCTGTTCCTCTAAATAAAGCCTCCCTTACTTGCTTTAACTAATTTACGACTTGCGGGGGCGATTGGTTAGGGAATTGGAAGGTTTTGAGTTAAAATATGCCCATTTGCTTCTTTAAGATTTCTTAAAAAACCAAGTTTAACTTCGGTCAACATTTTGGGAAAACGGACCCGAATTCATAATTTGATAATTTCTGAGGGTCTGTGGTAAAATATAGGACCTGAGCGTATGTCCGGAATCGAATTCTGATGTCCCTAGCCCGAGTAATGAATTTTTTATCTAAAATTATTTAATTGAAGTTTTAAGGTATTAAAGAAACTAAGTAATCATTGATTCCCTAGGTATCGGGCTCGGATTTTGATTTCGAAGCTAGGTACAAGTCCGTAATGTTGTTTAAGACTTGCCCGTAAAATTTAGTGTCAATCCAAGTAGTTTAAGGGTGCTTTGACCCGTTAGAGGAGAATTAAGAACTTGAAGATTCAATAGTTTGATTCATTTGGTTTTAGGGGGTGATTCCAAGATTTAGCGTTGTTTTGGGAGTTCTGAGGGTTCGAGTAGGTCCACCTCATGATTTCAGACTTGTTGGTATATTCGGGCGGGGATCGGGAGCCCCGAGCGTCAAACGAGCGAGGTTCGAGCGAAGTTAGAAAGTTGAGGAATAGCTGAAGCATTGCTTCTTCTATGATAACCGCATCTGCGGTTCTTGGACCGAAGATGCGGTCAGGCTTTCACAGAAGCGGCCAAGGGCAGGCCCAGGGAAAATCGCAGAAACGGTCATGAAACCACAAAAGCAGTTCTGCTTAAGCGGATATTCGACCGCAGAAGCAATCCGGCCAAATTGGGCTAGAACCACAGAAGCGGCCCAAAACCGCAGAAGCGGAAAAGGCGTCGCAGATGTGAAAATCGCTGGGGGCATATAGTTCATTTAATTCGGACTCAAAGCCATTTTTTTCATTTCACACTCCACACTTGGGCGATTTGGGTGCTTCCAAAGAGAGGGTTTCAATATAACATTGCAAGGTAAGTGATTCCCATTCATTATTAGTTCAAAAACATGTATGTTAGGTAGATTAACACTAAAAATTAGGTGAAATCAAAGGGTTAGAACTAGACCTAGGGTTTTAATAAGACTAATGTTTAATCATGAAATTTGTTATGAAATGGACTAGAAATTATATATTATTGATCCTTAGGTTGTAGAGAACAATTTCTTTCAAAAAATCTCGGAATCCGGGCACGTAGGCCCAGGGTCGGAATTTAGGAAACTTGTGGGAAAGGTTGGAAAATTAATTAAATAGTTAAAATTCGACCTTGTAAGCCTTTATTGACTACTTCTTACTTTATTTAACTAGTTTGTGCTCGTTCGGCTACGAATTGAGGGTTTGGGCTTGTCTTGAAATTGGAGGTGTGCTTCGGAACGAGGTGAGTCTCCTTTCTAACCTTGTAAGAGGGAATTGTCCCCATAGGATTAATAAATGAGAATTTACTACTAAATACGGGGGCTACGTACGTACTAGGTGATGAGAGTCTGTGCGTAGCTACTATGATGTTAATTGTTTGGGTAGTCTAGGACGCACATCATGCCTAATTTGAAGGTATCTTTTAACTAACTTGCCAACATGATCATTTATGATATGCTAGAGACTTGAGAGAAACGAAGAGTGAACATATGAACTTGTTGAACCTTTGTAAGAATTTCCTTGTGTAAAAATGAGCCTTGTATGCATCCCTGATGTTTTTCCTGATATTTATGGATCGGGCGGATCGCCTCGGTGGAAATATATGTATCTATGGTACGGGTCGTTCGACCCTCGGCAGTGCATAGTTTATTTTCCGTTGGAGCGGGTCGTCGACCTCGGCGTGATTGCACATGATATATATGCTTAAGCTTAGACACGACATGATTACTTGCTAAGTATGTAAAAAGGGAAGAATGATAATTATATATGGTCAAGAACATGATTACGACTTTTCATTTTAACTTGTTGTTATTGGAAACTCTTCATGCTTTGCATAGCACATTATTATTATATTATCTTGACCCTAGTAGGTATCAAGTCAATCTCTCGTCTCTACTTCTTCAAGATTAGATGGGATACTTACTGGGTACATATTATTTATGTACTCATACTACACTTCTGTACTTAAATGTATAGGATCTGAGACAGGTAGATCCGGTTATCATCCTGGTGCACGCCCGTGAGCGGACTTGAGACTTCTACGGTGAGCTGTTTTTCCCTCCATGTCGATCCGCAGCCGAAGAAGTCCTTCCTTTGTATTTTTGTTATTTTTTGTCTATTCAAATTCAGACAGTAGGATATTACGATATTCTTTTGGATGTGTATTCTACTAGTTGCCTGTAGCTTGTGACACCAAGTTCTGGCACACACTTGGTAGATGATTATTTTGGGGTTGTGTACTTATATTATTTATAGTATTTCATCCTTCTGGTTTAAATTTCAAATAAAGTGTTTATTACACTTATTTTTAATTAGAAGTAACATAAGAATTTTAGTAATGTTTCCGCATTGGCTTGTCTAACAAGGGTGTTGGGCGCCCTCATGATCCATTGGGGAATTAGGTCGTGACAGACTCTTCTTGTATGTCTGCTGCAATATCATATTCTCTAAGGAATCTCGAGCTTCAAAAATCTTCCTAACCATCCAGTATGCATGCTTAGGTGTCAGGGTATTGTTGAATTGCTGGTTTTTGATGTAGCAAGTATGGATCCATATGATCCATAACTTATCTTTCTTGCTAGGAAAATCCTAGTATACCTTAGCTATAGCTGCCTTGTTCTAGATTGGTAAGTTTCTACCCACCTCCAGCTTTGGTAGACATACTTTATCCCAGGCTAGTAGAGCTTTCTTTGTGATTACATAGGTGCCTGACCACACATAGGATTTACATATTCCTTTTATTACCTTAATCACCTTGGAATGGATAATGAAAACTTGTGCCCAAAAAACTTGTATCCTAAACAAAACACTTTGAACTAACTGGATTCTACCAGCATATAAGAGTTTCCTTGCAGTCCAGGAGGTGATCTTTGATGCCATTTTATCTATCAAAGGTTGCCACTGCATGATACTTAATTTGTTTGTGGATAGAACTCCCAAATATTTAAAAGGTAGGTCTCTTATAATCCTAAGTGTTGTAATATCTGCTGTTGCACTGCTATTATGACTCCTGCAAAATACACGGCACTCTTACTTTGGTTAGCCTGTAGTCTAGATACTTTTATAAACTGTAAGAACTTGTGGTATACTTCATCTAATGACATCGCTTCCCCTCTAGCAAAGAGCAAGATGTCATCAGCAAAACATAAGTGAGTAATCTTGAGCTTTGAACATCTGGGATGATAGCTGTAATCCTTGTTACCTTGGAATTATGTAAGCTTTAGCTTCCCAGTAGCAAAGAAATCCATTAACATCTTCTGTCACTTCTTGTGAGTGATCTTTCATGCCTTCTTAAAGAAATATGCATTGAATCCATCAACATTGGGGGCTTTGTCATCACCAATTAGCATCAGTCCGTCATAAATTCCTTGCTCAGTTACATCCTTACACAATAGAATTCTCTGTTGTTGTGATAGTAGTGGCCCTTTCTGCATTATCTCCCTTTCAGTTGCTAGTATGCTGTGAGCAGCTGATCCCATCAAAGATTTATAGAAACTAACTATTTCATTTATAAACAATACATAGGCGATTTATTATTTAACGAGAATTTTACACTTTATAAATAAATGATCATTGTAATAACTAATAAGCGATCAATCAAAAAATACTTATGTAATACCCCCAATATTTTAAATGAGGATATTGGATATTTAGTAAATAATTTAAGTCCAAAAAAAAGGAACTAATTAATAAAACAAAAAAAAAAGGGTTAGGAATTTAAACAAAAAGGGGCGAAGCCCATAACCTATCTGCCAAATATGAAAAGGGTCAGGGGAAAGGGAGCGAAGTAGAAAGCTTCAGGAAACAAACAAAAAAAAAATGAGCATAGGAAGAAAGAAAGAAAAGATAGAAGGAGGAAGAAGTTGGCGCAATGTGTTGGAACCATAGCTATAACTGTTGAAGAATCTTAAGGATTGATTTACGGGTATTACTTAAGCTTTTTCTTCAGGTAAATTTTAATTTCGTTTTCATTTATCGAAAGATGAAATAGAGTAATAGAAATTACACTAGTTCATTCACGTAAATGAGAATTTTCTTCATGAAGAATCCATATAACTCTATGAAATTGAGTTAATAAATTATATGAATAGGTTGGAGTTGATAAATTGGTAATTACACATTCGGTGAGTAAATATAATTCGGCGAATTAAGAGTCAATTATGAAACCTCGAGGGTTGGGTATTCTAAATTAGCTATGAATTAGCCTAAATATGAAAATTAACATGAGATCGATATTATGTAATTATAGATTGATTGGAGGAAGTTGTACGAATTGCTCGAGGTAAAGCATTCAGTATTTCGGCATTAGTACTGTGAGTAGTAATCTTACCGCAATTTGTACTTTTATAACCTGCATGGTTTATACATTATTTTAAAAATTAATGTGTTATCGAATGTTTGAAATTTGCATGTGAGACACGTCCTTTACTTGATATGGTACTGAACAGGTTACTTGAGATGTTTACAATTATTTAAAATATTCTCATTGTTACTAGACATGTTTACTATTATTTGAGATATGATTATTGTCATCGAAATTGGATTACACGATTTGATAAGAATTAAAATGCCCTATACTATTTTGAAAATGCTTCCATATAAATATTTACTGTTTACAAAGAAAAGTATAAACATGAGGAGACTTTGAAGGATCCCGTAGCTAACAGCGGGTTCGTTAGACCTGGTGCACCTTGTATTTACCGATTATCGAGTACAGTTATAGTCCTCGCTAGTGAAAAGGTAGAACTAGCATACCGTTATAGTTTTCCTCGAGTAGGGACCTACAGTTATATTTGACTCCTTTCGCGAAGGAGTCCATACAGTAAAACATATTACATGATCATTCCTTGAAAACCTCCCAAATATAAAGATTTGCTATGAGAAAGTATTTATTGAGTTTATTACCGACTTGTTAAATTGATTACTGTTACAGGAAACACATAAAAATACTGATTATATTTACCGTTTTAGAAAGGGCATTGCTATGATATTTTATGTTTGATATACTGGCATATTTTTTGACTTGCCCCAAATGAAAACGATTGTGGTTAAGTGTTATTACTCACTGAGCTAGAGACTCACTCCTCGCTAATTTTTTTTTTACAGAGACAACAGTTGACGTAAGCGAGGATTTCGTTAATTAGAACACACATGTTGATAGTTCTTGGTGAGCATCGCACTTGTTCGCGTGAGCGGAGATTTTATTTATTGTTATGATATTTTCTTTGAACTCTTAGAGTCGCTCCATTGTCATCCTTTTAGTGTCGTGAGTATTCATTTGTTGATATGGACTAATTATTAGTATTACACTTTCTTTTCGTATTTTTAGAGTTATTTTTGGTTTTATTATGTTGAGGAGGTTAATAATATTGGTGGAAATCCGTTTGTGGTTAATTGTTGAAGATTGTGACTGATTTAGATGAATATTGATTGATTGTTACTTGTTTATGAGACAAGAAACTTTTTGAATATGCCAAAAAAAAGAAAAAACACTATCCGTTTTTTTGGTAAAATACCAATAAAACTTTCTTGGGAGCGCTTACTACAAAGTGCCTGTCACAATCCTATATTGGATCACAACAACTTAGAAGCAAATTGTTGATAACACATATTACATTGGTGGGGGATGAAATTTATAAATTTTTAATTACATTTTGGAAAATAAAAACATGCACTTTATATTAGTTAGATATTTCTGCGTGTCCGAAATAAACCACAAGAAGTCTGTCGAATGTTGTAGAAACCTCAACCGTTCCTATCAAAACTTAACATCCTAGATTACTCTCGAACTGGATAAGTTTCTCGATTCTTCACCTTTTTTTCTCGACCCCCTTACTATAAATAGAAGACCCCTTCTATCGTGCAGTATCAGATAATCATCTAAGCAAATCAAACACTATAATCAAAACTCCCAATTTCAAGTTAATTTTGCAAAATCCCATTTAGAGAAAAGAGATGGCTTTGATTCCAAGTTTATTTGGTGGTAGAAGGAGCAATATTTTCGACCCGTTTTCACTTGATATATTTGATCCATTTGAGGGCTTTCCGTTTTCAGGCACTGTTGCTAACGTTCCATCCTCTGCTAGGGAAACCTCTGCGTTTGCAAATGCACGAATTGATTGGAAAGAAACCCCAGATTCCCATATCTTCAAACTGGATGTTCCAGGTATGTAAATCGGGTTGTTCATATCGGGTCGGTTTAACCTGTTTTGATCATAAAATTAAATTAGGTAGCCGTTCTAAAAGTCTGCTGTTTAGAAATTAGCCATTGTAATTTGAACTTCAGTGTTTTTGTTTAATTTTTCAGGATACATTATTGAAATTAAGATTTTTAGTTTAAATTTTCAGGACAAAATAATTACTGGTTAAATCCTAAATAGCGGTCCTAAAATGGCTAGTTGTGTACTTTCCCCATTTTGTTCAAACAGAACCGTGGGTCATTTCGGGTTTTATTTGGACTTACGGCTATACATGAATAATATGTAGAAATGACACCAAGTAATTACTCTAATGAGCTTTTATTTTAAAAATTAGTCACAATTTTTAAAAATGTCCTGAGAAGGGCTACTGTGCACTTGCCCTGAACTATATTGATCCGATTATACTTGGACGGGTTAATGAAAAATTGGTTACTTTTGCAACGTTTTACTGAAGAATTGGTTGTTTTTGCAACGTTACAGGGATTAAGAAAGAGGAAGTGAAAGTTGAAGTAGAAGAAGGGAGAGTATTACAGATAAGTGGAGAGAGAAGCAGAGAGCAAGAGGAGAAGAACGACACGTGGCATCGTATGGAAAGGAGCAGTGGCAAGTTTATGAGAAGGTTTAGGTTGCCAGAAAATGCAAAAATGGAGGAAATCAAGGCTGCTATGGAAAATGGAGTGCTCACTGTAACTGTACCAAAAGTTGAAGAAAAGAAACCTGAAGTGAAAGCTATTGACATCTCTGGTTAAAAATAATTAGAGTTTAAGGTGGTTGTACTTTATGTAATTATGTGTGTTCAGTGAATAATGTTAAAATGTCTGTTGAAAGTTTGTACTGTTGGGTATTTTGAGTGTTAAGTTTGTAGTGTGAATAAAGGTCTGTATAATTTTATTTTGAAAAGGGTTTTAGTTTGCTAATCTAATGTTGGAGTACTAGTTAAGAGGATCATGTTAGGAGTGTCAGTTTTGTCTAAATATAAATATTTGTTAATTTTGGGTTTTTACTGTTTGTTTTTGTTGAGTCCTCCCCGTGTCGGAGGATTTGAGGTCCTTGATCTCTTTATATGGCTTGGTCAATCCTTTAGGTCCAAGGTTTATTATTATCATGGTATTAGAGTTAGGTCTATCCCAATTATTGTTACAGATGTTGGGCTCTTATTTATGTTAGGCGTGTGGGAGTGTTGAGTTGTCGCACATCGAAGGTATTTGAGGTGTTTGGTCTCCTTATATGATTTGGGCAATCTTTATTTCACAAGCTAACTTTTGAGGTTGAGTTAATTCTTATTAGTTTCCCTCTATGTTTACTTTGTGCATCTTTTAGTTAGGATGGTCTTTGTAACAGTGTACTTAGAGTTTTGGATTATCTGGATTAGGATTATAACTTTGAAATAGAATTTGAGATTATGTTTATTTTGTGTTTGGATAACTATGAATAAAGAAAAAGTCAATTATTGGAATATAATTTCGGAGTTGTTTGCAACCAAGCGACCGTATAGTTCATTATTGGAGAAATGATTCTTCAATTAAAATACAGTAATAATTAAATCTGGTTGAAACGTAAAAAAATAAAAATAAAAATAAATTGTGTTGGAAAAGTAATTTTGGAAGTTGAAGTAGTTTTGAACGCTTATTTTATTTGATTTTCTTTTAACTTTTTAAGTGAAGAAAAAAAATTCAAAAACTTTTCAAAATGAGTTTTAGAAATTTGAAAAATTTATTTTAAACTTTTTTCAAAACCAGTCTAGTTTATGAAGAAAAAATGATGTTTTCAATTATTTTTTCTGAAAAAATAGTCAATTTACGTGCAAACGGATGCTAAAAATGTGGGTTGTAAATTGAGAACTTACACAAATATTTCAAATAAGTTTCAACTTACCAGTCACTAGTCATAGACTTATCAAAATTAGTCAAGCACATATAAAAATTAAAAAATTAAATAAATAAGGTTTTTTTTTTAAAGAAATACCTGCAAAATTCACCTTCCATATTTTTAAGCATGATTAGTAATATTAGATTATTTTTAAGCATGATTAGTAATATTAGATGCAAGACGAAAAGAAATTTTCATGGATATGATAGCAAATAAGGTGATGAAATACAAAAAAAATATATAATATAATATTTCAAAAATCTAAGAAAAAAGGAACTTTTTAAACGGGTATGTTGAAATTTATTGAAAACATATAGATAAGTCAATATACAAAATTTGAGGAAGATTGGAGATGATTTGCACTGATTTTGTATCAAAATTCGTAATTAAATCGAGTTCAAAAAATTCTTCTGCGACACTATCTCATGCACAAGTATACATGGATATACATGCAATACACAATTGATACAAATATAATACACATGTGATACACAAATGATACATATATCATTTTTTTCATGTTCAGTTTTTATTTTGAATTTATAATTCAAACCACCTCAAAATTTCACCAAATCATCCCAAAAGTGAGATTCAAGCTCCTTAAGATATACACAATATATTCTAATAACACCCGTTGTAAAAAAAGGAAGCAAAAGATAGACATTTTTGCTACAAATAGCTAATTGGCTAATATTAGAAATATTTGACTAATATTAATAATATTTTATGAATTGGCTGTAATGAGCTACATATAAATGGACATAGCTGGTAGTTTTCAAAAAAGAAGTTTTGTTACATATTTTGCTTTATTATGCAATAAATTATTTTTTGCGACTTAATTATATACCTAGAATTTCATTATTAGAGTTCACTCCTCTCAATTCTTTGCTTATAACCCTCCTTTTTTAATAGCTAAATATATTGAATTTGTTCCTAGGAGGTTAGACAGTTTGAAAAAATGTAAACAATGAGGGCAAGCTTGGGGCTGATTTATTGGCAGGAATCAATTGTGTGATGAAGCTGAATATAATAAAGTTGGTGATCTTAGTCTTACCAACTTTAATTTGAATAATTTAGCAACCTGTTTATATATTTGTAATTCACAAAGAAAGACTATGCAGATTTTATATATGATTTTGTCTTTAATTCCAAAAAAAAAAGTGTCCTTTGCGTTGTCCTTACAAAATGTGACTTTTATGGTTAATGATTCAGAATATGTGTAATTTTATTATACACTAGGCGAAACTCCAAGGGGTCGTTTGGTATGAGGTTAATGTTGTATGGTGGGCTGGGCCTGGACCGAGACCGGACCGGGCCCGCGGGCTAAACGGGCCAAACGGTCCTGGCGGGCCAGTCCTGGTGGTCCTGGGCCTAATAGTGCATAAGGCCCGCAACGGGCCGGTTACAATGTTCAGGCCCACGAAGCCCGGGACCGCTAAGTCCGGGACCGGCTGGCGGGCCTAGGCCGGTCCTAACGGGCCTAACGGCTATTTTTTTTTTTAAAAAAAAAAATTTTTAAAAAAAGCCCAACGGTTAGATTTTTAAAATCTAGCCGTTGGGGGTATAAAATATCCGTT